>CAOJBK012972206.1:0-13325 GCA_948294925.1 Codiaeum variegatum
TTCCTTCCTCAAACCAAGAAAACAAATAGAACCAAAGATTCATTAGAACTTGAGGAATGAGCCAAATAGATAGTAGGTGGAGCAATGACCGGTTAGTTCTTTCTTACTCTTCTATCTTTTATTTTGTTTTATTTAATCATAAGATATTGGGAACAATGTGTTATTAGTGTAAGGGAGGGATTGCTTGAATATGTGAATTTTGTTTGAATTTTGAATTGCCATGTATGAATTTAATTAACAGATGAACTGAATCTTAATAATTAGTATGGCATGAACTTTTTCCTTAGTTGATGACTCGATTATGGTTGAAAGGCAATAATTTATTGTTGTATAACTTGAATGATTTGATCTTTTGTTGAGAATCCAATTTTGTAATTTTGATAGGATTTCATTTTAATAAACGTTTCAAATTCTAAATTTTGAAACTTTACAGTTTTTTAGCATAAAAAATTTCTTACTTTCTTAGTGTTGGCTAGTGGAATTTCTATATATCTTAGATTGTATTTTTTTCCCTTAAAAAAAATAGAAAAGAAAATTCAAATTTGATTAAAATAGGAGCTTTAAAATTTTAGAACCTATTATGTTGTTTTTTACTCTTTTAAAAATAAAAGGGTTAAGATGAAGAATAGTGCTAGTAACCATTTGAATTTTGATTATAGCTGAGTAACTAGGGGCCGGCATCACAAATGTTTGCCTTCATGTCAAAAGACTATTATCAGTTCTAATAAGTCAGGCTCCTCAAAAAGCATATATGAGAATTTTGTTGAATACAATTGATAGAAAAAAAAATGAAATTCATAAGGATGATGATGCTTCTAGGAGAAAATTTTTTCTATGTCTACTATATTTGAACTTCTGTTTCTTGAAATGGTTGCTCATATTAGTAACTCTTGATTCAAACTTTAGTTTTGTTAAGTTTGTCGTAAACGTATGCTAGTTTAGTTATCATATTAGAGTATTATGGTTTAATTATAATTTTGATATTTGAACTTTTTAAAATGTTCTAGTATGGTGTCTCAATATTTTTTTTGTTTAGTTTGGTGTCTAAACTTTGAAAAAATTTAACAAATCAGTGCTTCTGACCGATTTTAACATGTTTTATCTATTAAATTAAGTTTAATTTATTTGTTCTAATGTGATTTTCAATTCTTTTTTAGGAACTGTAAGTTATAAGGTTCCATGGAGTGATGGAACATGAAAAGACATTTGGTTCGAAAAATGGAAATATTTATAAAGTAGAAGATAGAAAAAGCTTGTCACATGAACCATCACAAGGCTGTGTGACAAGAACTTTAAGATTTTACTAGATTTAGCATCAGTAACTAAGGAGCAAAGGGGAAACTTTATTGCATAGTTTAAATAAGATTAAAAAAAAGTAAGTATTTTGTTCTCCCCTAAAATTTGATTAGCAAAAGAACCAGGCTTTGAGAGGTGAAGTTCATAAAAATCTAGGATACCATAGTCTAATCTTGCACTGATTAGTGTGTTGAGGGTGGATCTACATGAGATTTCTCTTACTTCTTTAATTGTTAAGGCCTTTTACCTTTGCTGAACTTGATGGTGGGTTCACTAATTTCAAATTTGATTAGCAAAGAACTAGGCTTTGAGAGGTGAAGTTCATAAAAATCTAGGATACCATAGTCTAATTTGTTAGCAGTGTATGCCCTAGAGCTTACACTCAGCATGTGAATGTAAATAAAAACCTAACTGGCTTTAGTATATATGTTCTTTAAGTGGATACATTCCTAGTATCAAACGTATATATGTCCTTTAAGTATTCTGTAGAGAATCTATTCTCAAAAAGTTTGAGAATATGAATGACAAATTTCCCTTTTAACAGATGCTTTAAAGGTTGTTCATGGTCATAGGATTATTGGTGGGGACGCCATTAATCCATAAGACCATCACCTTTGTTGCCATCCATAATAAGTATGAGATGCTTATTAATATAGAGGTAGTGAGTCTCATGCTATGGACATGTGATGTTGTGACAACACGTGAGCATTCATGAGATGAGTAAGCTGAATAGTGACATTAAATGATGGATACATGGGCCATTACCTACTAGTCAATATCGCATCATCTAGATCATGATTGTGCACATAATCCTTATACTTGTGGTGACATTTTACCTGACATATTGGTGGCTATAGTTTGTTAATGCTTACATACCAATGCTACTCACGTATTGGTATATGGCATGTGGTGGCCATAATCAATGGTATGTTGGGATAAGTGTTTAACCAAGAAAGAAATCATTAACTTGGGTAACCAAGGAAGGACTCCTATGACTTCTGGTTGTTCTTGATATGCAAATCTCTAGCCAAAGCAGAAAGGTTCACTAGAAAGAGATTCTAGTAGGAACCGGTTTATCGAGAACTCATACCGCATAGAGTTCATATGATCTAGCACAAAGGATTTGACTTCAACCATGATCCTAGCTAAGATCATGTTAAAGTAATCAAGTAGGATTCTTTTTTAGTAGTCGGAATCATAGTAAGATTCTATATGTTTTCCTCCTTATATATATCATATTGGTTGATAGAGTTTTTCCTGATTCAGATTGTATTTAACTGATTACGAGACTTTGAGCCCATGTCTAGTCTTCATTTAATCTTCAAGGAAAAGCTTAGTATGAGCTTGCATGGGCGAGGATTTTCAATTCGAGTGTTATCACATCTCCCCCTTAAGTTAGGGGAATCAAATACAATTTCCACTGGTTGCTTCCATCAATACAATTGACACTAATCTTAGAGATTTTTTATTTCAAGAAGAAGTCAAAGATAAAGAGGAGAATTGGGACACCCTTGATAAACCTTTTGGCAAATTTAATTTTCTGGTGAAGTACATCAAACCACCATTAACAGACATCCCCAGGGAATCGATAAAATCTATTGGTTAGGGAGATGGTCCCGAGAAAAGTGGTGGAAAAATAAGGAAAAAGCCATTTTATCACAAAAAATCTTTCAAACATTTGAGATAAGGCAATCACCATGGTGGTAGCTGGAGGTCAGTCTTAAGCTGGAATTCCTCAATTATACAGGGAAATTCCTCAACTAAAAAATAAAAATATTTTTATAAATCTAATCCATCTTGGAGTGTCTCAAATAATTAAAGAAGGGGTGATGAGGTGACCACCCTAAGGTTCAACAAAATACAACCAAGGTTTGTGGTACCAAAAGCTATGCAGCCTAGCAAACAGTGGCACCTGGTGCAACACAAAAAATTTTCTTAGCGCTTGACCCGTACTAAAAAAAGAGATTTCATAGAAAAAGGGCTACAGAAAGAAGGGATAAATAAGAATAAAAATAAATCCAAGTGATGCATCAGGAAACCTTTGGCAAAAAATCAAAATTCAATAGAAAGGCTCTTGAGGATCCTTATCTCAAAAAAGGTGAATTAGTGGAAAATTTTGGTTATTAGGTGGATATTTATGAACCTATGGAGACTGAAGAAGACATGGAGATTGATGGAAAACATTTTTCCCTGGCATGTGGAACCACTCCACTTATGCTTCCTCAGGAGTTCATGATGCAGAATGCTGAGGAAACGAAGTTCCCTGGCACTTTGGGGAAAATTTTGTCAAAATCATCAGATATGCATCTAAGTGGAGTAGTAATTTAGGCCACTTGCCCGAATTAACCTAAAAGAGTCATTCTTGAGAAGCCTTCTGTAGATATGACCAAACATCTAAAGCCTTTGTACATCAAGGCTCACTTGAATAGTACACCACTCTCTAAGATCTTGGTGGATAATGGTTCAGCATTTAATGTTATTCCTCTTAAACTTTTGATCTCTCTTGGGAAAAATTAAGAAGATTTAATTTTAGCTGACGTTACTATATCAGCTTTTACAAGTGAAGTTACTAGTGTCCTTGGAGTTTTGCCTGTGAAAATCACTATTGGTAATAGAAATTAAGTTACAATCTTCTTTGTTGTGGAATCAAAAGCTAACTATAATGCTTTACTTGGGAGAGATTGGATTCATGCTAACTGGTGCCTGCCATCTTCCTTAGACCAATTTTTGCTCTTTTGGAAGGGTAATGAAGTTGAAGTGGTTTGGACCGATAATACCCCATGTACAATATGTACGAACAATTTAGAAGCTAAGTACTATGATGTGGGCTTGGGCCCTCTCATCCCTCTCAACTTTGCTGAGAGAAAAATGCGGGGAAGATCCAAAAAACACTTATTTTCCAAGCATGCCATGGAGAAATAAGTCCAAGATCATTTGGATTTGATTTACCGAGAGAAGTCCATCATGATGGAGGGTTCTATTATCTAAGAATTTGATTATTAGTCACTCCAAAGAGGAGTTGGCAATAGCTGCATCTGCCATTCATAAGCTTCTGATACAATGGGCAATGAATAAAATTATTGAGGAAGATCTGGAATTGTGTGGTGTAGATATCATTGAGGAGGGTGAGTTTGCTAAGGATTTTGAAAATTACAGCTTGAAGATGTGATGGTAGCTCCACAAAGCCTTCAAGATAATCAATATAAGATTCAAGATCCTTTGGAAGAAATAAATCTTGGCACTTTCTAAGAGCCAAGAATTACATATGTTAGTTCCTTGTTTAAAGAAAATATTAAAAATGAATTAATTTTCCTATTAAAAGAATTTAAAGATTGTTTTGCATGAGATTACACTGAAATGCCCAGTTTAGCAAGAGAGGTAGTTAAGCATCGCCTCTCTATCAAACCCGAATTTTGCCCTTTTCAACAATCTTCAAGGAGAATGTCTAAGGAGGTGGAATTGAAGGTTAAAGGAGAAATTTAAAAAAAAAATGATTTAGGTTGGCTTCATCATGCCGACCAGGTATGCAGAATGGCTTTCTAAAATAGTCTCTATTATAAAAAAGAACGGTAAGCATAGAGCATGTATAGATTGTAGGGAATTAAATTTGGTCACTCCTAAAGATATTTATTTTATACTTATTGCTGATATGTCAATTGATGTTGCCTCTATGAATGAACTTTTATCATTAATTGATGGTTTCTTAGGTAATAACCAAAATTTTATTGCTAAGGAAGATGTTTCTAAGACCATCTTCAGATGTCCATGTGTTGTTGGGACTTTTGAATGCCTGGTCTTACCTTTCGGCTTGAAAAATGCTAGTGCAACGTACTAATGAGCCATAAATGCCATCTTTCATTATATGATTGACTATTATATGGATATTTATATTGATGATATTATGGTAAAATCTAAAAAATCATCTAATCATGTGCTCCACTTGACAAAATTTTTTTAAGAGATGAGATTTTATCACTTAAAACTTAACCTTTTAAAATGTACTTTTGGTGTACCGGCAGGAAACTTCTTAGGATTTCTTATGCATCAAAAAGGGGTTGAGATCGATAAGAATAAATCAAAGGCAATGCTTGAAGCAAAGCTACCTCAGACAAAAAAGGAGTTATAGAGGTTTCCGGGGCAAGTCAATTACTTGAGGAGGTTTATTTATAATCTTGCTAGAAAAATAAAAGAATTTTTTAACTTTATAAAACTTAAACAAGAAAATGAATTTAAATGGGAATAGAGGCACTAAAATTCCTTTGATAAAATTAAAGAATACTTGTCAAAATCTTCTGTATTGGTTCCATTTAGGGAAAGGATGCCTCTGAAATTATACATATCTACTGGTTATGAATTAGTTAGTTGTCTTTCAGCTCAAAATAATTCAATGGGCCACGAATAGGTCATTTATTATTTGAGTTGAATTTTAACTCCTATTGAACAAAGATATTCCTCAATAGAAAAATTATGTCTTGCTTTATACTTTGCTTGTACTAAATTAAGGCATTATCTTTTGAAAAATAGAGTTTACGTCATTTCACAGACAGACCTGATGAAGTATATGTTGAACAGACTTGTCTTGTCAAGGAATATTGGGAAATGGTTGCTAAGATTGATTGAGTTCTCATTAGTTTATCAAGCTTTGGCAAATTTACTTGCTGATCATCCAACTCAAGAAATCTTTGAGAAAAGGATGCTTTATGTGTGTAGAGTAAACATTCAGCCTTAGGTCCTCAAGTTTGATAGCTCTTCCACAGATAGATCGGGTGGTGCCAGTGTGGTAATTACATCTCCCAATGGTAGCAAAGTGGATTTAAGTTTTACTTTAGATTTTGAATGCACTAATAATCAAGTCAAATACAAGGCTTTAATCATAGACCTTGAAACTCTTCAAGACCCTTGTACCAAGGAAGTATTGTTTATTGGTGATTCACAACTTGTAATCAAGCAATTATCTGGGGAATTTAAATGCATCAGCTTATCTTTAGAACCCTATTTCACTGGTGCTATCTAACTTTTTTACTCTTTTGAAAATTTATCTTTTATGCATGTACCTTGAGAATCTGATTGAGAAGTTGTGAATTGTCTCATGTTGCATCAGGTATGAAAATGTCAAAAGAATTAACTCACAAGTTGATTTTGCTGCAGAAAAAGTCACACCTATCCATTCAAGAAAGAGGTCTCTGATTCCAATCATTTAACATAGACTTGAATGTGGCGGGTTATTAGTGTGCCAGCATCAAGGTATATCTGGAAAATCCCTCCAAAAAAGTGTCATTCAAAATTAGAGCCCAAGCTCTGAATTACATTTTGATTGGGGAAAACTTGTACTGGAGAACATTTGATGGCTTACTACTTAGATGTTCTTCATTTCCTCAGGGAATGGAGATTCTAATGCAAGTCTATGAAGGTATTTATGGTACGCATCAAGCTGGAAGAAAGATGAGATGGTTGATTAGGAGACATGGTTACTATTGACCTTCAATATTAAAAGATTGCATCATACCACCAATGCCAAAAATAGGGAACCATTCAATGAGCACCAGTTGATGACATGTATCCAGTGGCAAAACCATGGCCATTTAGAAGGTGGACCATTGATCTCATTGGAAAATTTTATCATGTTTCATCCAAAGGTTATAGCTTCATTATTATGGCCACTGATTATTTCACCAAGTGTGTGGAGGCAATTCCCATGAAAAAAGTTAAGCAAGAAGATGTCATTACCTTCATCGAGAAACATCTCATTCATAGGTTTAGAATTCTTTAGACTATTATTACAAATTATGGAACTATGATCATTAGGGAAGAGATGAGAAAATTCATAGAAGATTACATTATTAAACATCTTACCTCAACTTCATATTATGCAAAAGCCAATGGTTAAGTGGAGGCTTCCAATAAAATCATCATTAGCATATTAGAGAAGATGCTTGAGGAAAATCTTAGAGATTGGCCAAGAATACTATCAAAAACTTTGTAAGCATATCAAACTTCAGAAAGAGAAGCAACTGGTGCAAGTCTTTTTGCACTTACCTTTAGGCATGATACAATTTTGCCTTTGGAGATATGTGTTCCATGTTTGAATGTTGCAAGGCAAAATGACTTAACTCTTAGAAATTTTCTTAAGCTATGTTTATGGAGCTTGAGGAAGTGGAGGAAGAATGGCTAAAGGCCTTCACATGAATGGTGACCCAAAAGAAGAAAGTATCTAGGCGGTGTGGGAAGTTGTATTGCCACCTGGAATAAAAGACAGAGAGCTAGGGAAATGGTCTCCCAACTGGAGGGACCATTTAGAGTACACCAAGTGTTAGCTAGCAATACTTACTAGTTAGGAAGTTTAGATGGAAAGTCACACAAGAGGTTCATCAATAGAAGATACTTGAAAAAATGCTTTTTCACTATGTGAAAAATGTCAGTGAAAAAATAGTTATAATGACCTCTTAGCAAAATAAATATCAATTTATATTGGTAAGCCTTATAAATAAATAAATAAAGTTTATTTTATATTTAAATAATATCTGTTTCGTTTTTATCAGAACAAAATAAAAGAAAAGTTATGATTTTTAATAAAATTTTGGCAACATATCTGCTAAATTTTCAATAAATTTCGGCAGCATCTCTGCTGATTTTTGCTATTTCCATAGGCAAACGCATGGTTGTTGTGTTGATGTGTGAAAAGTGTTCTGTGAAAAATCAACAATTTCCAAAAGGCATCTATGCCTTTGATTGACATTCCTCAGGCCTAAGACCTTCATCAGTACCTATTCAAGTTACAGTAATCCAAAATTCTCAATCAAGTTCAAGTTCTACAATCTAACACAAGCATAAGTAAAGGGAAATGATAAAAATACATAAAACAACATGGATTAAATAATATCAAAGTCAAATCTCTTGAGGCTTTCCCAAGCTGCATTCCACTTATACTTGCCTTATAATGCTTCTTTTTCTTATCTCTTCCACTCTTGGACAACCTTTCTCTAGTCGGATAAGAACTTCTACATTGCCTTAGCTTTTTCAATGGCTTTCTCACACTTTCTGCTCATTAACTTGCTCATCCTCAGCATCTCAACCTTCTTTGCCTTCATAACAACTACTCATTCCTCAAGGGCAGCAAGGTCTGCACTCAACTGGTCAAAGGAAGCTTTGGCCCCCAGCTCCTTTGGCCTTCATCTCTTTGATTTCCTCTTGGTGCTTTTGATAGTTGGCTTTCTACTAGTTGATGTGAGTCAAGTTATTTGAAATATCTATCTATTTGGAATTAACTTCATCCAAATGAATGAAGCTCCACTTAATGTTCTCCTTAAGTGAAGACACTGATGTTGATCTGGTTCTTATCTCCAAGATGGTAAGGCTCTCTAAAATATCATATTTCTGAGGACCGGTGAGCATCCCAATTCTTTCTATAGCCACAATCTTCAATGTGTCTTTTTCTTTGGAAACTTGTTCCTCAGTAGGTACTATATCTATACTCTTATCCTGATCTAAGGAAGGTGTGTCAAAGAAGCTCAAATCTAAAGAAAGATCATCTTTTGGCATATCTTGCCAAACATCTAAATCATGTTCAAGAAAATCAAAGTAAAATCCTCAACACATAAGTCAAAGAAGCAAAAAATATAGGAAAAATTCATGACCAGGTAAAAAAGAAAATATCAATAGCAGGAGGATGATTAATTAGAAATTGAACAACTGGTGAATGAAGAAGGGTTGGATCCTTTTCTTCTTGCTGGATAGGCACATTCTATAGGTGAAAAGTGTCATCTTTCTCAGTGGAAGAAGATCCTGCAAAGGAAGGAGAGTTCTAAAGCTGTGTATGGACCTCTCCTTCTCTTGTATCAACTATTTTCAAAAGGCAAGAAAATCGCAAAGGAAATTCCTCAAGGCAATAACAATATATAATATTGAAATCATGAAGAATTAAGAAGTACTTACTGGAACTAGTGGCTGGTTCTGAGCCCTCTTCTTTGAAGTCCTCAGACTCCTCAGAGTTGTCCACATCTTTGACTATCACCAAGTTTAGTTGCTTTTCCTTCTTAGGCGGTGTCGAGCCTCCTTTAGTCTTGAAGAAGATCTGCCACAAGATGGAGGTGTTGAAGTTTTCATTGATTTCTGCTCTTATTTTCTCTTCCGAGGAACCATGGCCTGCTTCTCATTACTGGAATTGAAAGTTAATAATTTTCCCTTTTTAGCAGCAGTTTTCTCATTCTTTTCCTCAAATGCCTCTATGGCAACATCTCCATCATCGTCTTCTTCCTCTATAGCTGTAAACATAAAGATAGAACAAGAATCAGTGCCAAATTGAACAAAATCAAAGCAAAGTGAGATTCTTACCTTGTGATCTCGGAGCTGACTTCACAAATATTAGGTGCTAAGTATTCCTTTAATGAGCATAGTTTTTCACATCTTACTCTCCCATTGTTGGATCTTTATCATATAGAGGGATGATGGAAGCATTTAGAGTATCGAGAGGCACACCTGATAAAATACCAAACTGGTGGCCACAAAGGAAAGGCATGTAAAACTCAAAGCCTAGGGGGATGTAGACCAAGCCACCTCGAGTGTTAAAAGCATTCTTAGCTCTAGTAATAAGAGGTTTTGCTGAAGTAACTCGACCAAAAATCTATTTGTGAATCAAATCCTTATATGGAAAAAAGAATTCAAGTCACTTCGACTCATCATAACAATCTTTGAAGGCACAATTTCTCTTTTTCTCATTTCCTCCCCAAACTAGTGCAAAATGATCTAACTTCCTTCTCTTCCCAAGAGCTTTCACATCTCAACAAATGCACTATGATGTTAGAAACTGAAGAAAGAGGGGGTGGGAAAGTGTAATCACTCAACTCAGGGAAATATGCTAACGACCAACAATGAAGAAACCACAAGCTTCCCTTCAAGAACTTCACTAGACTATACTGCACACATCTCATCATCTAAGTATACAAATTAGCTAAGAGTATAGTCCCCAGTGCATAATGGTCCCCATAGTCCAAGGCTTATGCCAAAGGTATTTAATCGATATTGAGTCTTCCTCTGCACAGTAGTACCCATAAGAAAGCCACATAATCCTCAAAGTTTGGTGTTTCTTCTTTGCCTACATACTTTTGAATAGTAGTAGCATATGAATCAAAGCTCATGGAAGTAAACTCCACCTAGGAGATCACACACACAATGTCTCTCCCCATAATAAGTAGCTCAGTGATAGCAAACACGTCAAGCATGGTGATTTCCATATGGCCAAAAGGGAAAATAAAAGTATTGCTACTCAGTTCCCAGAATCTCATAGCTGCAGTAAGGAGCCCAGGCACGTAGGGTACCTCTCTCAAGGTTATCTTGATGAATTGTGAGATGCCTAACTGACCCCACTTTGCACCATAATGCTTTCTCAACCGTTGGACCCACCAGCCCCATTCAGGAAGGAGCTTCACTCGTAACTTTCTAGTGTCAAGAGCTGTTACTTGGGATAAATAAATCATCTCATCAGGAATCCTTAAACAGGGGAGAGGAGGTTTTCCTGTAGGAAGTTTTTGAGAGGGAGTAGGGGTCAACATAACTACTTATTGGTTTTTGCTTATGTAAAAGAAACCCTTGAGGAAGTGAGAAAATTTGGAGTCAGTAAAGAGAAGCCTCTGAGGAAGTTGATTAAAAGTAGTTAAAATACTTGCTTGATGTTAAAAAGCTGGGACATGTCTCAATCCCAGTGCCTTTAAAAATTTCAATCTTTACTCCCTATGGAAGAAGTATGCATAACCACGCATATGGAAAATACGGGTGAATTTTTCTTTGAAATGTGATTTACCTCAAATTCATCGAGTAACTCCTCAGGAATGTCAGCAAGAGGTGGGGGAGGAAGGGTTTATATCTGTTCAAAAAAATATGAGTCAGAATCATGCTATCAAGTAAGCAATATGAGTTTGAAAGTTAGTAGCTCACTAATTCTATATTCTCTTTAACCTTCAAGCTGCTAATACTTTTGAAACTCATATTTTCTGAAAACCAAGAGTTGGATTAGGTTAGAATTCTGAAATTCTCATTTAGTGTGATTTTAATTCAATAACTAGTTCATGAAAAAACATGAAAGGATGGATCAAATATGACAAATAATGCTAAATTTCTTTTATGAATGTTCATATAAGACATCAATCATTACATGAAAATCAAATACATCAGGACAATTTAATGTGTTTGTGATTATACTAACCACATGTTGAGGCTGCATTAAATATGACATGTTATGTGATGCTACTATGATTTTACTCTTAAAATTGAAAATCCTCAAAGGAATTGGTTATAGAATTGTCAATTCACAATATTTAAACCAAATCATTAGAGAGAAATTTTGAAAAACTGACATTTTGACTTAAGGAAGTATCAATCTAAAGTTCAGATTTCCTAAACTTCCTAAGGAGAAAAATTGAGTTTTCAAAGTTTTTCCTGAGGAAGCTTGGTTACTCAAGCCCATTTCAATTATTTCTATCAAATTATCAATAAAAATTTGACAAGCATCAGTGAAAATAGGTTTATAGAAATTTAAACAACAATAGTACTGGCAATGTCCTTGTGGAATTTAAACTTTCAATGTCACAGCATGTTAGTATTGCAAGCTCATCAAATTCAAAATAATTTTCACTAGGGAAATCAAGTTTTTCATATCAATTTTAGCATCAAGATGCTAAAATTTGAATGCGCACTAGGAAAAATTCAAACAACATCAACAATGATAATTTCTCTGAGAAACTCAAGAAACATAATATCACAGTATATCGTTTCAACAAATTCAAAATAATTTTCACTTGGAAAGTCAAGTTTTTCATGATAATTTTAGCATTAAATTGCTAAAATTCACTTATGCATCAGAGAAAAGTCAGAAAAATTTAGAAAATTAACATAATTCATCAATTTCCTCAGTAATTAAAAAATTCCCTAGAGCAAAAATTCAAAGGAAATCAAACAAGAATAAGAATTTTACCTCTAATTCTCATTGAATATACTTGTGAAAAATCTTGGTTTGGGTTTTCGAATCAGAATTTGGGAATGAAACTATTTGGATTTGGCTTTGAGGTCCCCAAAGCCCTAAAGTTGAAAATCGGTTGTTACAGCCTTACCAAATATGTCTCACACTACGACTACTGTTATAACTATCGACTCCTGCTTGTACGGTGGTACGGCAACTATAAGAGGCGTCGGGTGGAGACACGAGGCCAAGTCAAGTGCCTGGTACCACTGCCTTGCATAGTGCGTCTGCTATCATTCCTTCTTGTTGCGATTCCTGGTCCGACGGTCGAGCTGCGGCAGAAGGTTGAGCAAAGGACGACGACACTGCTAGGCTGGAACTGGAGTACAATGGTGCGGTCTCATCCTCACATGCAAAAAAATTGGGACTGGGACTAGGGAAACCTACATACATTATGATCCCTGCTGCTAGTCCTTGGCACACATGGCGGTGGTGGCTTTGGGTTCCGCTGTTGCTCCGTCCATGGTGATCCGACAGAATTCTCGGTGAGGTTGTGAGGAGAGGGGGAAAAGGGAATGTTGGTTAGATAATTTTTTATTTAAATGGGAAAATATTGAATTTATTTTAGGAAAGGTATTGTTTTGATTTTCAAAATTGAAATTTTTTTGGAGAATAAGGAAAATTAATTGGGATGTTATTTTGGGAATCAACATTTATGGAAGATTTTAAATTTGAACTGGTAACTGAACAATTTTTACTTGAGGAGAGTTTTGTAGTAATTTTACCTAAGGAACTTGAGGTATAAATTTTTGAAGTTCTTAAAGTCTTCTCTTTTAAACATTTCTCTTAATTCAAACGAGCTTGAGGTTACGTTCCCACTCTTTGTTGATCTATTTATTACCACGAGCTGTAAGATCATGGTGATTTGGGTCGTAGGACAATTTGGGTCTCAACCCTTGGGAATATAGATTGAAATGTTTATTTTACATGTTTATAAGCTTTGGATTAAACATATAATTATTAGTAGTGTATGTCCTAGAGCTTAAACTCAACATGTGAATGTAAAGGAAAACCTTAC
>CAOJBK012973087.1:0-18789 GCA_948294925.1 Codiaeum variegatum
CAGACTCATGAATGCTAGAGCTACGTATCAAAGACTCATCAATAAGATGTTCAAAGAGCAGTTAGGAAGGAGCCTCGAAGCCTATATAGATGACATGGTGCTCAAGAGCATGAGCTTCCAATAGTACATCCATGACCTGAAAGAAGTGTTTGGAGTGATGAATGCCTATGGAATGAAGTTAAATCCAGAGAAGTGTTCCTTCTTCATTCAGGGAGGTAAGTTCCAAGGATATCAGGTCAGTGAAGGGGGATAGAGCCGAACCCAGACAAGGTCCGAGCCATACTGGAGATGAACCCCCAAGAAATGTGAAGGAAGTCCAGAAGCTGACAGGTAGATTGGTGGCCCTGAACAAATTCATATCCATATCTAGAGAGAAGTATCTCCCATTCTTCAAGAAGCTGAGGATAAGTTTTGAGTAGACACCTTAGAGGTGAAGAGCTCAAGTTGTACCTTTCAGCTTTGCTGTACACTGTCAGCTCAGTGCTAGTGAGAGAAGAGGGAGGTCTCCAGAAATGAGTCTACTACTTTAGTAAGGTACTATAAGGAGTAGAGCTAAACTATAGCCCCCTGGAAAAGATGGTGTATGCCCTGGTGCTCTCTTACAGGAAGTTCAAAGTCTACCCAGAAGAGCAACAAGGATTAGTAGTCATAGACAAGCCCTTATAAAAGCTTTTGCATAAGCCATAACTTTCATGAAGATTGTTATGTTGGGCAGTAGAGTTAGGGGGATATGGCCTAGAGTACAAGCCTCAAACAGCCATCAAAGTCCAAGCCCTCATAGACTTCATTTGAGAATGCTCATTTCTATAGGAGGTGATGCCAAAATATGAAACAGAGGGGAAACTTGAGGGTCAAACCCCCAAGGTTAGATGGGAACTGTTCGTCAATGGGGGCTAGTGGTAATGGAGCAAGCGAAGTTGGAGTAGTGTTGAAGAATGAAGATGGAGTGTTGATTGATTTCATTCTAAAGATGGACTTTACCACAACAAATAACACAGCTAAATATGATGCCCTCCTTCAATGCCTTCTGGTGGCTGAACATCTACATGTCGAAGTCCTAGACATCTGCAGTGATTCAAAACTGGTACTAGGATACGTTAAAGGGCTTTACAAAGCTAGACATCTAGAAATGGTCAAGTACCTAGAGAAGACAGAGTTGCAGCTGAAGAAGATGAAAGAAAAGGGGATTGAATTAGAATTCAGAAAGATTCTAAGAGGGGCCAAAAGTAGAGTAGACATCCTAAGAAAACTTGCAGCAGCCCACCCAGCTGATATACTGAACAAAGTGTTCTTGGGGGTCTTTGCCTAGCCTACCATTGAAGAAACCGAACCTGTCATTGCAATAGAGTCAAAATCCTATTGGATGGATCCACTGAGAGAATACCTAGAGGGAGGAAAACTCCCAAAGGATTTGAAGTTAGCAAAGAAGATCAAATGGAGGATCTCTCACTTCTCCATTCACGATGGGGTCCTCTATAAAAGGGCCTTCTCTCTACCATGGCTTAGATGCTTAAACCCTACGAAAGCTGAGTATGTGCTGAGGGAGATACATGAAGGTGTTTGTGGAATACATGTGGGAGGAAAAACCTTAGCATCGAAGGCCATTAGACAGGGGTACTATTGGCCCACCATGAAGAAAGATGATATGAGGCTGGTAAGAAGGTGTTACGTATGCTAGAGGTTCGCCAACCTAAACAAGGCCCAAACAGTTGAACAAATACCCATCTATGGTCCATGGCCTTTTTCCAAATAGGGAATGGACATAGTGGGGACTTTCCCAATGACTACAAGATAGAGGAAGTTCCTCTTGGTTGTAGTAGAGTACTTCACCAAATGGGTTGAAGTAGAAGCCCTAGCAATGATCACAGCAGATAATGTGGTGAAGTTCATATGGAGGAACATTATATGTAGGTTTGGAGTGCTTCATCAGATAGTTAATGACAATGGAAAGCAGTTTGATAATTCTAAGATGAGAGACTTTTGCAAAGGCCTCAACTTAAGGCAGCACTTTTCCTCAAATTCCCACCTTCAATCAAATGAGCAAACTTAGGTCACCAATAGAGCCATTGTCCAAGGGCTGAAGCAAAGTCTAGAAGGTTGTGGAAGGAATTGGAGAAAGGAGTTGCACCATATGTTATGGGTCTACAGGACAACCCGTAGAGAATCAACAGGCAAAATTCCCTATGTCCTTACCTTTGGAACTGAAGCGATCCTCCCATTAGACATTAGGAAACCTAGTGGGAGAGTAGACTATTATGGGGAAGAAGAGAATGAGACAAACGGGTAGATCTACCTCAACTTACTAGTGAAGCTGATGAAGCAATTCATGAAGAGAACTACAACTTATAAGAACAGAGCGGAAAACTACTTCAAAGCAGAATACTCAGGGCTAGAGACTTGGTAATGAGGAGCCTAGAAGCAACGAGAAAGAGAGAAGGCATGAGAAAGCTCGCACCAAACTGGGAGGGCCCATTCAAAGTTGAGCAGGCCATCGACCCAACAACATACAAGCTACAAACCATAGAAAATAAGGAGGTGCCTCACACATGGAATGTACAACATTTAAAATTGTACTACTCTTGATTGGAAATAAAAAGTCACTCCTTCCTTTGTCAACACCTCAAAGTTCAAAGCAATAAAGCCCAGCTTGAGTGGTAAAAGACCCTCCAATGGGGGTACTAAGACCTTTAGAGTGAGGCACTGAGCCCAGCTTGACTGGAAAAAGACCCTCAAGGGAGGCACTAAGACCTCTAAGGATGAGGCACTAAGCCCAGTATAACTGGCGAAAGACCCTTCAAGGGAGGCACTTAGACCTCTAGAGATGAAGCACTAAGCCCAGCTTGATTAGCAAAAGACCCTCCAAGGGGGGCACCAAGCCCAGCTTGACTGGGAAAACACCCTCCAAGGGGGGTATCAAGATGCCAAGGAGCCAAGGGTGACACGAACCTAAGGGAGCCAAGGGTGACACCGAGACCTCTAGGAGCCAAGGGCGACACCGAGACTTCAAGGAGCTAAAGGCGACACTGAGACTTCTAGGAGCCAAGGGCAACATTGAGACTTTTAGGAGCTAAGGGAGACACCAAACTCCATAGAGCTAAAGACAACACCGAACTTAAAGGAAGACCCTCCAAGGAGGGAACCAATCCCAACTTGACTAGTGGAAAACCATCCAAGGAAGGCATCAAGCCCAGCTTGACTGGTGAAAGACCCTCCAAGGAGGGTTCCAAGCCTAGCTTGACTGGTTTAAGTCCCTCCAAGGGGGGCATCAAGGAAACTTGAGTGGCAAAAAGCACTAGAAAGGAAGCACCAAGACTTAGACAAGTCAAGATGCAAAACATAACTCAAAGGGTAAAGGGCCTCCTAGGTAAGGTCCTATGACCTAAACAAACTAAGATTGAAGTTGTCAAACAAAAGCTGAAGTATAACACTGCATGAAGCCTAAGGCATGTTTCAACTAAAGGCAAAGGAAGGTAAAATCTCACACAGTAGAGATAGAAGAAAAATGAATTTCATTAAATAAAAAATGATAGTACAAGTTACAAAAAAGTTACAATTACAAGTACAAAAATAATACAATTTGCATAGCAAAGCCCTGCGAAAGAGGAATCTGTAAAGAGCTAGCCTTTTGGTTTGAAGCCCAGATCATGGTAATGATGGGCATTTGATCCTCAGAATCCTAACTTGAATAGCTAGAGGTAGATAACTAGAGAGGGTTCTTTGACTTGTCGTAGGAAGACTAAATCCGATCAAGGAAGGAAAGGTTAAGAGCATCCATGCCATTAAGATATTCGTGAAGCTGGATGTCCGGTACAACTCCTTTCAAAACTAAGGGATTGAAGTAAGCCTTCACCTTTAGTTACATCTCTAAAATAGATCCCAAGGCTTGATTTTACCACTCTACACCCTTCTGGACCACCTCAACGATGTGATATCCCTTGAAGAAATGAGACTCAGCAAATTTTTGAACATCCTCTCTCAGAAGTTATGACAGCTTATCCACCAATGCCTTTAACTTCTTAATATAGATGTCAGATGCCTCACTGGAATTCTGAGCCTTGCTAGCCACCTTCTGTAAGCACTCTTTGAGCTCAGCGTTGTCAACATCCAGACCTTTAGTCTTCTGCCTCAAGAATTGATTGGTAGATCCTAAGTCTTGGTACTTCTCCTGGAGGGACTTTAGCTAAGCAGCACAACCCTTTAAGGCCTTCTTCTTAGTAGACAAGGCCTTATCTTTTTCCTTAATAGCCTTCTGAAGTATAGACACCTGCTTTTCCAGCACTTTGTTTGAGCCTCGATAGGTTCTCAGCTTGCTCAATAGCTCATCAAAGTGAGCAGCAACCTCCTATAGACAAGAAGAAGAGGGTGAGAAAAAGATCAAAACAGTTGGACAAATATGTTCAAAGAAGCAAAAAAGATCAAAGTAACAACCTCCAGGGTATACAGAGCCTGATCTCGAGAGACGACCAAGATCGGGGCACCTGAGGAACCATCCCCTAATGACTGGGTGGAACCACCATGATGTAGCTCGGTGGATAGGTTCCCTCCATATGTAGTAGGGAATGGGAGGGTCTTGCCATAAACATCTATGTACACCCTCTTACCTGTATCAGGAACTTCAGTTGGCCTTTCAGCTTTGGTAGCTCCTTCATCTTCAGAAACTGTAGGCAAAGTTCGTGGAATGCCTGCCCCTTCATCCAGCTCACTATGGTCGAACGTAACTTCAACGACCACCAGTGCTATGGATTAGTCTGCCTCGTGAATGTTAGTGGCCCACTGAACAGCTTTAGGAGGTTGTGAAAGTCTAAGAAGAGACTTTAGAGCCCCTTCAGCTCCTTGAGTCTCCACCATCTCCCTCAACAAGATGGAGTCATCCTTAGGTAGGATGAAAGTTGATTGGCCGCTTATCTCAGCCACCCCAGCTAGCCCATCCCTCTCACTAGCTGGCTTGTCCCCTGCAAAAGAAACCACGATATAAGAACAAATTAAACTAAATAAGAAGATATAAAGGAGAGAGAAGAAAAAACTTTTCACACCTTGGGGAATTGAAAATCTCTTAGGAGGAGGCTGGGATGTTGGAGCTCGGGTCAGAACCTCTGCCAAAACCTCCATAGCATTAACAACCTTGGAAATGTCCTCTGTAGGCCCCCGGTGAAGCCACTTCAATCTCTTCCCCTTGCCAGATGGCACCGGAGCCAGTTCAGAAGGCTCAAAGATATTGCTTGGTCCCCTCTTTTGAACTAGGGGCACATTAAGTACCTCCACCTCAAGAAGGTCATCCATTGGTATGTCTTTTGCATCGGGCCTAACCACTTCCTCACCCTCGTCATCAGCGGCTGTGATGGCGAGGTCTGTAGGATCGCACTTTGATGAGGATTCCAAGTCCTCCTTCCCAAACTTGAAGTCCTTCAAATATTGGTATAGGAACTTCTCTATATTCTAGTTCCTTGAGGCTACTGCAGCCTGGTTCTCCTTAAGGGTTTGCATCTGCAGCAGTCCACTCCTGAAGTAGTGGATGGGTAGGAAGGCGTTATTATTGACAGAACGAAGAGGGAGGTTTGCCTCTGGGACCATTGCTTTTGTGACCTCCTTCAAGACAACCTTCACCTTCTGGTCCATCAGGGGTTCTGCACAATGATCGAAGGTTAGCAAGGAAGAAGAAAAGGAACTGAGAGAAAATAATAAATGGAAAACTCACCAGAAGACCTTCGGACATTGCCAGGCAATGTAAAGGGCCCATCAGCATGGCGGAGGAAGGAGGAATTCATAATGAGGCTCCGGTCAAAAGAATGGTGAAAGGAGGCCAGAATCTAAATCCCTTGAGCATCAGAAAGGCTCAGGTTCTTCTCCAGCTTTTTAACTTTAGGCCTTCCTTAGTAGGTGCCTGGGAACCTGATGCCCACCTAACCCTCCTTGAGGGGCTTTAATACCTCCACATCAAAGAATTTGCTATTCCAGTCATCCACCATATTCTCTTTCATCCCAAAGAGGGTTCGTAGAGGCTTCTTCTGGAAGCACTAGATGTAGGGCTCACTAGAGACTAATAGGTTGAAGAACGCGTGGAAAATCTTAGCACTGGGCTCAGAAATTCCTAGCATATAGCAGACAACCTCAAAGTAGTGCAAGTCTTCGATGGAGTTGGGTGTCAGCATCATGGGATTCAGCTAGAAGTAGTCCAAGCATTGAAAAAAGAAAGGAGAGGGAGGAAAGAGTAGCCTCCTAATCATGCGGTCATAGTACCATATATAATCCCACTCCCCCTTAGCCAAATCCACTACTGTATTAGTTGAAAAGATCCTAGCCTTTGAGGAAGGACGAGCATCACGAATGTATTTAGACATACAATTTACATTCTTAATGAACGCACCAAAGTTAAAAGACATGGGGGGTAATGTCTTTCATATACGGCCTCACTGTACTATTTATATAGAAAGTAGTGTCTTAAGCCTTGCTCTACTTCTGAGCCTTCTCGATTTCAAGAAAGTGCTTCTTTTGCTTTTATGGAGGAGCTATGGAGTTTCAAGCTAGAAGAATAGGAAAGGAAAAGGAGAAGACATTTAAAAAAAAAGTAGAAGAATGATGAAAGCATAGAACAAAGATGTAGAAAGTTTAAATGAAAGAAGAAGGCAAGCTTTTATAAATTCCCTAGAGGCATTAAATTCCAAAATGAAATGGCACTTGGCGATAACTAGCAGCCAGTAACCGCTCAAGCCCTTATTGCTCATCATAAATACACCAACTTCTCCGCCATGTGGCAAGAAAGAATTGGTAGCAATAAAAGGCGCTATTACCTAGAAAAGTGGAACTGTCTCATCCAGATCAGTAAATGTTCACATCTTTCAATTCAAAAGCAGTATAAGCCTCCTGAATTCCCTCAATTTGAAATTCAAAATTAAAAATTGCCCGCTCAAACAAGGGGCATACTCCACCAGGCTCGGTGGACATTCCTCAAGTACTCTTTGAGCTGTGAGACTTCGAGTGTTAACACTAAAGGGGGACTATTGATAAGGACCTGCATCAGTATGGTTCGACACTAACTAGGGGTTCAGGACCCTGCATCAGTACAGTTCGACGCTAACTAAGGGGTTCAGGATTAGACCAAGCCTTACAAGTTTGCTAGTCACTCCCCAAACCCTCCAAGCTTTCATAGATCTAGCCCATTAGCCTTTGGGGTTCGAACGTCAGACAAACTGACCACATCAGTCACTAGCCCTCTAGTCATGTCATAGTCCCATCAAGGTACATGTAAAGCACCCAAAGCAGACACTTGTCTCAATTACAAGGGCTTAAATAGACACTTGTTCCAACTATAGGGGCTCAGCCCTATATTGAAACTTCTATTTGTATTGTTGATGACAAATAGGGATATCAACGGGGCGGGTTGGGGGCAGGGGTTACATACCCCATCCCCATCCCCATCCCCACTTTAACGGGGAATCCCCATCCCCGTTTTATATGCGGGGACTGTTTGATCCCTATCCCCATCCTCTCTTCAATGGGTTCCCCATTCCCCACTTAAATTTTGTCATTCCTTTAGTAAAATATAACATAAAAATTAAAATTTAGACTTTTGTTAAATTTAAATTAACTTTAATATCTTTAAATTAAAATATACATCCATATATGTGTTACTTATTATTATTTTTTTTATATTTCTAAAATTTAAAAATAATAATTGGAGAATAAAAATAATCTTTGTACGAAATATTAAAGACACAACAACACAAAATATAAAGATATGAATCAATTTAATTTAAAATTTTTCATAATTACTATAATGTGAGAGAATTATAAAGTGTAAGTTATAAAATTAATAATATTAAACATGCATTTTCACATATAAAATAATATGTTTTTTATATGAAAATATGTTAATCCCCACTGGGTCTAGTATGGGGATCCCCATGGGGTGAAGAGTGCATTCCCCATCCCTACCCCATATTCACAAATGGGGAAGAAATAACCTCCATCCCCGTCCTCATAGGGACAAAACCCCACCCCATTGGGAGCGGATCCCCATGGAGAATAGGGATTCCCCACCCCATTTCCATCCTTAATGACAAAGTTGTGGTTCTACTTCAGGAGTTCGCTAGCTTTTATGTCCAAAACTGCATATCTTGCAAAGTTAACTAGGATTAGGATTATTACCTTTGAAGATCTAGTAATTCCTTTACTTCCAGACTTCCTATAAAATAATAGCTAGATTATGTAGACATCAATCAATCTCATTTTTTTGAATAATTACAGCATGGAAGTCCACCACTCTGCAATATTAGAAACAAAAGCTTTGTAAAATTTTAAACACCATTCTATTGCATACTAATTAGCTCTACTATGAGGATAGAATAATAGGAAATGTTCTATATCTTCAGGTTTTGAATCACATAGATCACTGTGAGGCCCCACCTCAAGCTCGACGCACGCTTCAAGTTTTGGACTTAAGGAAACCAACCATGAAGAAGGATTGCACATGATTCAATTTGAGTTCATGTAGGAAAAACCCCTTATGTGTCGGTTAAGTGCAGAGTGTGTGTTGTGAGTTGCCACTTAATACTTTAGAAAAATTAGTTCATTTTTGTGGTGATTAAGAAACCACGTATGATTATTAACTCCATAAAATATTATTTACCCATGAAAAGACATAAGTCTTGAACCAAAAGATGGATTCATAGACTCGTGATTGATACAAATTGGATTTTAGAAAAGATTAATTTTCTACATCTTTGGCTCTTAAAACATATGGATTTGATTGAAATTGGTTTCATATATGCATGAACAGATATTGGATGATGCATAAATAGTTAGAATAAATATAGTTTGATACATGATCATATATAATATGAATGACAAAAAATAAAAGCGATAAAAACAGGAGAAATAGCAAAATAAAGGAAATAAAACAAATATGGGTCTCTCCTCTAGCTGAAGTGGTACTAGGGAGAGCACACATCCCCAAAATAACAAATAGATGAAATATAGAAAAATAAATACAAGCAAAATATACAAGAAAAGGGGATCCCTCCTCTAGCCACAAGGCTTAGGAAAGGCACATCTTCCCCTCGAATTAGACATAATATGGCATAATAATAGTAACAATAGAATAATGATAAAATAAAACAAATAGGCGGATCTATTCCAATAACAATAGAAATATTAGGAAATAGATCATATGCATCCCTCCATTAGCAATTGCATGCTAAGAAATAATCAGTTCAATTAGCATGAAATAAACAACAAAGTAGTTACAATATGAACAGGAAGTAAAGTAAACGTAAACTTAAAACCAAAAGGAGAAAAAAAGTAAAATAAAATAAAAATAAAAGGAATAGTAAAAGAAAAAATAAAAGAAAATTATGGTTTGCAGTTGAAGCATTTTCAACAAGGTTTGGCAGTGTATCTATTTGAATGGGAATCAAACTCCATGTCATTCTCCCTTGTCTCGAAGGGTGGGCGATTGTTTGATAAAAAGTGGTTGGTTGGTTCATAAGCTAATTTATTTTAGTTTATAAAAATTATTAACCAAAAAGGTTCTTAATTGATTTAGATTTAATTAAGAAAAATGATTTTTGATTGTGAATCCCTAAATCAGATTTTATGGTTAATGAGAAAAATAGAATTAAAAGGTTACCAGAAGTACTTTACCTTTTGCTTGTGATGTCGAGGAACTGGAGGTTCAGACGGCTTGATCAAACCCGAACGGGTCTTCGTAGTGTTTAGGTGCAATTTTAAGCAAATAATTTAGCAGAGGTTCAGGGCATAAAACTCATGGAAAAATAGTGTCCAAAGACTCTATTTATAAAGACAAATCTAACATGGCTCATAAGAAAGGTTCACATGCACGCGTGAGTTTGGAGCACATATGAAGAGATGGAGTGCACACAGACAGTTGGTGTACATGGAAGGCACCTAATGCATACGTGAAGGGATCAGTGCACACACGAGGCACCTAGCTCACACGCGAGCTACCTTGTGTGCACGCGGGTTTCTTAACACACATGCAAACTACTCAGTGTGCACGTGAGCTATGCATGGTCTGGCTCGGTCTGACTTAGTTTGGTTTTTCTCAGTTTTTTTTTTTTTTACTTTTATGGGTCATTTTTATCTGAATTGGGCCAAATTTGAGCCTATGAACTCATATTGATGTCTCAAACCTGATGGTGTAAAAATAAGGGTTCACAACTGCCCCCTTAGTAGATTAAGTATGAACAAAAATTGAATTTGATAAGTGTTAGCGGTGTTCTTACCTTGAGAGAGGCTTTTAGGAAATTGCCTATTAATACGCCATCTCGCCTCCTCCTTTCTCATTCCACACATGTCTTATCTTCTTCTTCTTTGACATTTCTTAAGTTTCTTTGGATGCTTCCTACTCA
Organism: Codiaeum variegatum; assembly: GCA_948294925.1. Taxonomy (NCBI): domain Eukaryota; kingdom Viridiplantae; phylum Streptophyta; class Magnoliopsida; order Malpighiales; family Euphorbiaceae; genus Codiaeum; species Codiaeum variegatum. The sequence continues at coordinate 10,368 of CAOJBK012973087.1, forward strand.
AAAGTTGCAGGAGGAATTACCCTTTTCACCTGGATCTTTTACTAGTTGGGTGGACTCTAGATAGTCGAACTCGAAGGTCAGTTCGTCCCTTTGCTTGGTTTAGAGGCTTTGCTCCAAGGAGGCAATTATGATTTCATGATGGAATTTGAAAATCCAGTCAAGCAAGAGCCATTGATGATTTCGAATCTAGAATTATTACAGACCATATAGAATCATAGTAGCTGGGAAGGTTATCCGGCAATAATCTTTTCTCTCTCTTTTTTTTTACAAGAGTTTGATAAAATAATAGAAAATTGAAAGGTTGAGATTTTACTTACATGATCATACACACAATCATAGGGGTGGTAGATCACATTTGGAGGAGGTAAAATCCTTTCTAGTAGGAAAAACACTAGTACTAGAATGAGTAGAAGAAGCTCATCTTTCAGGCGGGGTGAAGCTAGACTATCAGCAAACCCCATAAATGATCCTCATATTTGCTCGTGCAGAGAGATGGTGGGATATGACCAATACATTTCACCTTCCTGTTGGTGAAATGACCCTGACTCATGTTAAGTGGGTCTGTTTGACTGGGATGCAACTTTATAGGTGGCCTATTGCCTTTGATGCATATGCTCGAAGTAGAGAGACCTTGGATGGCCTTCTGGAAGCCTCTTTTGAGAGTCGGATGATTTCTAGGTCTTGGCTAATTTCCTTACTAAAATGCATGAATTTACGCACCTTTTCTGTTAACTAGTGTATTAGAATATGCCTGTTGATCATGCTATCTTCCATATTCTTATTCAATGAGCAGAGCAGTGCCAACTTAAGGATCATGGATTCGTTGGAAAATCTGGATCAAATGGGTGAGTTTGACTGGTGTGGGTGTTATTAGCCATTGCATATAGAATTATGGGCCTGATGTCCAGGTAACGAAGAATTGGGGTCCATACGACCATGATTGTCTGGGAGGTTAGTATTACCCTTTATTTTCTGCTTTACTTATTATCCAATTTTGACTTTCTTCCTTTATTGGGCCATTACACATTTTCCTGTCATTGCCCCCAATGTCATCACCAACAATGTTACCACACTTCCTATGGGGCAGATAAGGTGTCAGTCTACATAGTGAGAGTTTCTCATTAGTTTCTCCTTTACTCAATAAAGAGAGATTTTTGCTACTATTACTGAGGTTTGTCCTGAATGACTTTGCTTTTGATTCTTAACTTTCATTAATTCTGATGGCTAATGGTCTGTTTCAAGTGGCTTGGGATCCTTTCCATTATGAGGGTTTGATTGGTGCTATTTTACCTAAGGCTTAGGGTATATTAGCTACTAAGAGGCAAATCCTCTTTGGGTCCAATGAGACTCGTGAGTTATTTTTGGGAGAGTGAGTTATGGCTCAGACGACCCTTGAACTAGTCATACCAATCGATATTCTTACCATCATGAGGGAACTGATGGATACTAATTATGAGATTCATTGGAGGTTGGGAAAGCCTAGATAGGAGTTTGTTATTGTAGATGCTTTATATGCATATTTTATTATTGTGTTTTGACCCCAAGGTAGACCCTACTATTCCAGTTGAAAATGTTGGATATTTTAACTCTTTCAAAAACCTTTTGGACCGAGTACTGAAGAGGCTTCTGGTATGATGATGGATGATTTAATGGACTTATCCATTATGGTTATGATGCTTTGTAAGGTCAAATATCCATATGATTTGTATGGTTAAGAGGCTTAAATCATAAGCATTTTGTTTAACAGCTATGTATTTTTTTGGGCCTAGTTGGATAGGGTGACGTTAGAGTAGCTAAACCGATACCCTAGATGGGTAAGGGGAAATCAATTATTGATATGATTTTAGTTGAAAAATTGTTAAGCCTTGATTGACATTACAGCTCGAAACAACCTTAGACCATTAGCGCAATCTACTTAAGGTACTTTGGTCTTTTACTATTGTTTCTATTTTAATGCTTATGAGACAATTCTAATCCTTGTAATTCATTTCAAATTTGGCTAATATACCATCTTAAGATCATTTTTGGTCATGATAAAAGAGACTATTCTTCATCTTGGTAGCATAATAGGAAGATTGCCATCCATTTTGACACTGAGAATGACTAGATTACCTAGCCAATGGAGTGGAATTCTTAAGATTTGCTTTGGAGACCTAAGTGGTATAAGATCAAACACTTTATGACAAGGAATTGAGGATTTAGATATGTGTATATTCTTGGTTTGAAGATGGTGACATGGTACCAGGGTACTAGAGTCATTTGACAGATGGGACATGATCAGAATGTGCCCTAGATGGTGCTTTTTTTGAGGCTTCTGTGGTGAATACTAGAGCTGCTAAAGCTATCATTAGGGCTGGGTTCGAGATTTGAGGATGTTGATCCCAAGCGATGATTGCGGCAAATTTTTATAGTACTTAGACTGGTGGATTGAGAAATGCTGGAAAAGAGAGAAGATGAAGCATTATACCCTTTTGGTTGAGAATGAGAAGTGAGGCTAGGCTTTTTGGGAAATAGGGCTATGTTAGATTAGGCATTTTAATTATTTTTTATTTTGTCTCGAATGCTTTTTAAGATTTGTTTGGATGTTCTAAGATGAATAAAACCTTAATAAAATGTATTTTATTTTTTAACTAAGCTCTTACTTTTGCCTAAACTTCCCTTTCGAGTGTTCAACTTAGCAAGCTACCTTAAATGTTTCCTAGACTGACTTTCAAGTTTTAATCTAGTAGGCTTTACCCTAAATTTTGCCTAAGCTACCCTTTCAGGTTTTCAACTTAGTGGGTTTCATTCTTTTTTCTGATTTTTACTTTATTTCGCTTTTACATACATGTTAAGGGCCCAACATGATAAATGACAATGAAAAATGCTGAAACATGTAAATTTTATTAGATGATTTGGAACGAACCCATAAGGGTTGCCTACGTTTCTCATTATAATAAATTTTGACAATTAAGAACATGATAATTTTAGAGAATCAGGTCCACATAGTTCTTGTAATAATAATGTGATACTAGATGTATGCTCATGCAACAAGAATACTAAATGTAGTACTTCTTGAGTTCGTAAGGGTTGCTAGGATAACTGAATTCATTCCCATCGATATCCTTTTAGATGAAACCTTGACCTCACATGATTTTCTTGATGATAAAGGGCCCACCCCAAGGAGGTTGAAATTTTCCCCTAAGGTATTGTGTGGGTTGTCTGATTTCCTTAAAGACAAGGTTGGTTTGTTGGAGCTTATTATCCCTAACTTTCTTGTCAAAATGCCTTGCTAGTTTCAGCTAATATTTCCAAGTCTAGTGAAGATGTGAGACCCCGCTTCGAGCGTGACACACACCTCAAGTTTTGGACTTAAAGAAACCAACCACGAAGGAAAGGATTGCACGTGCTTCAATTTGATTCTCAGGTAGGTTAACCCCTTATGGGCTCGTTAAGTGCAAAGGTGTGTTGTGCGTCGCCACTTAATGCTTTAGAAAATTTATTTAATTTTCATGGTGATTAAGAAACCAAGTCTGATTATTAACTCCGTAAAATCATATTTTACCCATGAAAAGATACAAGCCTCGAACCAAGAGATAGATTCGGAGACTCGTGATTAATACAAATTGAAATTTAGAATAAAATTAATTTTTTACACATTTGGCTCTTACAACATGTGGTTTTGGTTAAAAGCTATTTCATGTATGCATGAATAGGTATTGGAAGATGCATGAACATTTAGAACAAATATATTATAATGCATGAGCAAATATAGCATGAATGACAGGATATAAAAGCGATGAAAATAAAGAAATAGTGAAATAAAGGAAATAAAATAAAAATGGGTCTCCCCTCTAGCCGAATTGGTTTGAGGGAGAGCTCACATCCCTAAGATAGAAAATAAATAGAATAGATAATAAAGAAAATAAATAAAAATAGAATAGATGAAAAGGAGATTCCTTCTCTAGCCACAAGGCATAGAAAGGGTACACTTTCTTCTTAAATCAAAATAATGGAATAAAACAACAATAATGACTGAATAATAATAAAAATGAAATAAAAGATAAAAAATTTTACAATAAAAGGAATAAAGAAAAAATTTCAAAGTTAATAAAAAGGAAAAATACAAAAAAAATTATAGTGGAAACCATTTGAACTGGGCTTGCCAACGCATCCCTTTGAATGTGAATTAAACCCGATGTTGTTTTCCCTTCTTACGGACTTCTTATGAATGGTTGGGGTTGTTTGATAAAAGGGGTTGGTTGGTTGCATTCAAAAGCTAATTGATTTTAGTTTAGAAAAATTGATTAACAAAAAAAAGTCCTTAATTCAGTTTTATTTAAGAAAAATAAATTTAATTGCAAATTCCTAAGATCGATATTAGGATTAATCAGAAAAATAGAATTAAAATGTTACTAGAAGAACTTTACCTTTTGCTTGTGCCATCGTGGAACTAGAGGTTCAGACGACTTAATCATGCAAGAACGAATCTTTATAGTGTTTAGGTGAAACTTTGAGTGAATAATTTGGCAAAGGTTTGAAGCATAAAAATTCATGGAAAACTATACTTGGAGGGCCTTATTTATAGAGAAAAATCCAACTTGTCTCGCAAGAAAGATTCACGAGCAAGATGGAGGCTTAACATATACGCGGAGGGTACAGAGTGCGTACGAACCCCCTGGCGCATACGCGAAGGATCAAGCGCACACACAAACACGAGCCTCTTGGCCAGCATGCAAGCAACCATGTGGTCTGGCTTGGTTTGATTCGATTTGGTTTTTCTATATTTTTGACTTTCTGGGATCGTTTAGGCCCAATTTGAGCCTATAGACTCATATTGATGGGTCAGACCTTATGGTTTAAAAATAAGGGTTCACAGATTTCATTCCTTAGCATATTCAATATGAAGAAAGGATAGATCTGATAAGTGTGAACGGTGTTCTTGCCTCGAAAGGGGCTCTTAGGAAATTTCCTATAAATAAGCCAACTCCTTCCTCCCTTCCTCATTCTAAACTTTTATTTTCCTTTTCTTCTTTGATATTTCTTAAGCTTCTTTGGATGCTACCTACTGAAACGCTACTGGAGAAGGAGATACTTTTTACGTCTGATACTTTTATTAATTGGGTGGACTCTCTAGAAGTCGAGATCGAAGGTTAGTTCATTCCTCTGTCTAGTTTAGAGGATTTTCTCTAAGGAGGTGATTACAATTTCAAGAAGACTTTGAAGAGCCTTTGATGATTCCAATTCTAGAAATATTGCTGAACAAATGGGATCATAACAGCTGGAAAGGCTATCTCATGGTATTTCTCTCTCTCTCTCTCACTCTCTTGTAAGAGTTAAATAAATAAAATAACAAAAAACTAAAAGGTAGAAATTTTACTTAAAGAATCATATGCACAACCATAGGGATGGTAGATCACATCTGATGGAGGTGGAGTCCTTTATGGCAAGAAATCCACTAGTGTGAGAATGAGTGGAGGCAGCTCATCTTTCAGGCTGGGTGAAGTTGGACTGTCAGTGAACCCCAGATAAGAACCTCCTATTTTCTCTTACTGAGAGATGGTGGGATACGACTAATACATTCCACCTTTCTATTGGTGAAATGACCATGACTCCTTGTGAGTAACTTTATTTGACTGGGATGTAACTTGGTAGGTGGCTTATTGCTTTTAATGCTCATGTTCACAATAGAGAGGCCTTGGGTGGTCTTCTAGGATGTGCTCCCCTGAGGGTCGGGTGGTTTCTCGGTCTTGGCTAATTACCTTAATGAAACATATGAAATTACACACCTTTTATGTTAACTAATTTGCCAGGGTATGCTTGTTGATCATATTGTCTTGCATTTTCTTATTTAATGACCAGAGCTATGTTGACTTAAGGATCATTGGTCCGTTGACAAATCTAGACCAGCTGAGTGAGTTTGACTGGTGTAGGACTATATTAGCTACTTCATATAGAGCTATGGGCCTGATGTCCAGGTCATGAGGAATTGGTTTCCATACGACCATGCTTGTTTGGGAGGTAAGTATTACCCTTTGTTTTCTACTTTGCTTATTATCCAATTGTTGGCTTTCTACTTTTTGTAGCACTGGGCCTTTCGTAACTTTCCGGTTATTGCCCCCCAATGTCATTATAAGGAATGTTACCACACTTCCTATAGGGTAGATATGGTGTCAGTCTTCCTGGTGAGAGTCGCTCATTAGTTTCTCCTTACCCAGTACTAAGAGATTTTTTCTACTATCACGAAGGTATGTCCTACATGACATTGCTTCTAACTTTTGATTTTCATAAATTTCAATGGCCAATGGTCTATTTTAGGTGAATTGAGCTTCCTTTTAGTATGAAGGTTTGATTGGTGATATTTCACTTGAGGCCTTGGGTATGTCAGCTACTAGGAGGAAGATCCTCTTTGGGTCCAATGAAACTCATGATTTCTTTCTGGGAGAGCAAGTTATGGCTCAGACAACACTTATACCAGTTATGCCAGTTGACCATCCTACCATTATGAGGGAATCGATGGGTGCTGATTATGAGATTCAGTGGAGGCTAGAAAAGCCTATACAAAACTTCATTATTGTAGAGGCTTCATATACAAATTTTATTGCTTTTCATCTGATATGGGGAGGCCCCCACTTTCTTTAGCTTAGGGTGATGTTCCTATGATATTTTATCAGCTATAATCCTGAGACATCGATCTCCTGGCAAGATATCTCATGCCTCTGTTCATGGCATTCTTACCCCCAGTTCTTCTTCATAAAGGGGAAGCGCTTCAATGCCAGTGAGTTTAAGCTTTTATTTTGGTGGTGTCACATATATGCGATAGATGATCCATTTTGCCAAGGCCGATGGTGAGGTGTTAAACCATTATGTTGGCAATTGGTTCCCAAATGGCTTTAGACTTCTTAGTCTAGAGTTTTAACAAATGGTATGTATTGGAATTTCCTTTCCATGACTATGCTTTTCATGGTATTATGACATCTGTTTCTTCAATTCAGGTTCCTCCAGAGGCTTAAGGTTATTAGTATAACCTACTGGGCTGAACTCACTATAGCTTATCTACCACTTTAAAGGCTTTGCATATTTCTAAGAGCAGGAGAAAGCTGCGCACAGTCAGGAGGCATGCATGCACTAGTTAATGATGATGATGATGATGAGGATGATGATCTTTAGTTTCATATGTTTATGTATTTGACTTTGATATGGACCATCGTGGGTCTCTTTATCTATTTTGAAAACTTTTTATTGGAATTATTTATATATGTTTGGAATTTTTTTTTCTAAAAATTTTCCTTTGAGTGCTATTTTTCTCAAAAAATTACTTTTTTGGAAGAAATTCGTGAAACGAGAATTGAATCGAACGAGTCTAGGTGTTATGAAGGATTGGAGTAGTACGAGGACTAGAGTGCGTGCTAGAAGTGCGCAGGTCACCCTACGTGTGTGCGGGCCCCTCTGTGAGCATGCAGGTCCTTTCACACATGTTCGGGTGCATTTATGTGTGCTTGGCATTCTAAATCTCATTTTGCCACAGATTTCATGCGATTATATATATTTGGCCATTTAAAAATCGCTCTTAGTCATAGAAGATTGAAATTTGTCCTTTCTTCAATGAAAAAATATTGTTTCTTTTTATTATTTTCCTTATAAATGGAGCCATACTTTAGTCATATGATGTATTGTTTGTGTAAAAACATGAACAAAGTGGAGCAGATCAACCTCGAGAAGTACGATATGAGTGCTTTACTGACACTTAGTGGTGTTAAAATTGACTGGGAATTTTTGAATGCTTATGTTAGGTTCTGGGATCTTGTAGATTATGTTTTTAGGTTTGGTCCTGGTATGGATGAAATGTGTTGACTTTTGAGGAATTCTCTTTTTTGTTGGGTTCTAACCCCGAGGCTGACTTGGCTGTTCTAGTTAAAAAGGTTGGGTATTTTAACTATTTCAAAAACCTTTTGTGCTTGAGTATAGAGGAGGTTTCTAGTATGATGATGGATAATTTAGTGGATCTGTTAAAAAGGTTGGGTATTTTAAATCTTTCAAAAACCTTTTGCCTCGACTGCCTTTTGGATTTCAATTTACTAGGCTTCACGCTAAATTTTGCCAAAGCTGTCCTTTCGGGTTTTCAACTAAGTGGGTTTCATTCTTTTTTTGGAATTTTACTTTCTTTCCTTTTTACATGCATGTTAAAGAGCCTAAAATGATAAATGACAATGAAAAATGCTGAAACATGTATATTTTACTAAATGATTTTAACCAAACCCATAAGGGCTATCTACCTATCTCCTTATAATATATTTTAACAATTAAGAACATGATGATTTTCTGAGAATCAGGTCTACGTAGTTCTTTTTGCAGTAATGTGATGCTAGATGCATGCTCATGCAACAAGAACACTAAATGTAGTACTACTTTAGCTGGTCAAAGTTGCTAGGATGATTGAATT
>CAOJBK012973603.1:0-22433 GCA_948294925.1 Codiaeum variegatum
GGGAAATTTAGCACTATGGATGACTACTTTCGGCAAGTGCAAGATAAGATGTTTGACATGATGATCGAGTTGATTCGTCACCTTCCTCCTCCTCCACCTCTAGAAGTATGAGCATAATCCATTTCATCTTTTTAGCCAAAACTTCCTTTTTAAGCCTTAAAACTCTTAGTTTTATCTCTCATGGCATATTTGGGATGTTATGTTGATTTTGATGCGTTTTGGTACATTAGCCTTAGTTGGTACATTGGCCTTATTTATATTTGGATATTTTGGTTTGTTTAAGCTTATGTTGAATATTTTAGAAATTTAGTATTGTGTTGGGTTTTAATGTTAAGGTACTTTGCTTAATATTATGCTTCTTGATTATTATCTTATATTTTGATGATATTGTTAGCATGTTTTGCGCTTGCTTACCATACATTCTTTACTTTTTTTCCTTGATGATAAAAAGGGGGAGAAATTCGTCAGGTTTCATGCTATTGTTGATTATGGATATTGATATTGATTTGGGATATTGATTTTGAGCTATATTGAATATCTTGTGGATATATTAGTTTTATGCATATTGATTACATTATTTGATTATTGTTATATGCATAGATACATTTTTATGCAAAATTTTTTCAATAAAAATGAAAGCATATTTATAAGGGGATTTGTACTCCATTATTGATTAAAACTTTTGACAAAGCTTAATGTTTAGTTTTTGCATACATTATATGTTTTTTCTTGAAACTAAAAAGGTTTTGTCATCATAAAAAAAGGGGCAGATTGTTATCCTTCATATTTTGATGATTCAAAAACTATTAGTCTAGTTAATTCAATTATCTATAATGATTCCAAAACTTATCTTTCATTAATATATGAGTATGAGAAGTGCATTTGGTGCATATGGTTGATTATGTTACTTAATACAACTGTACAAACACTTAGATTGGACTAACAAAGTTTTTAGTTTTGAAGTTTTATAATTTGTGCAGGAAAAGATACCATACAACTGTATGGAGTTGGCCCACACATCCATATGGTCAACACCATATGCCCGTATTGTTATAAGGGCATACACCTATACCAATGGTCAGTAGGTTTTGGCCAGTTTTGGTTCAAGCCCACACGACCGTATGAATAGGGCATCATACAACCGTATGACTCCAACGACTATATTTAATTCAAACTCACCTACCCCCTTATGGTGGTCTATTTGACACATTTTTTAGAATGTTAGAGATGCTGTCAATGGTACTATTTGAATGTTAGAAACACCAAAATGGCTCGAAGATGGCAAAGGTATAAAAGCAAAGTTCAGAAACAAAGTCAACAACCCAGAGATAACTATTCTATTCATTTTAATCAAATTTTAGAGCTTTTTACCTCAAATATTTCTCATACTTTGTTTTACTTAAACTCTTATTCTTCATTGTAATCTTTAGAGTTAAAAAAAAAAATTTTCTAGGTTCTTATTTTAAACCTTTAACCTAGCTTTTGTAATTGTAATCTAAGTCTTTTGACTTGAAAAGTTCTTTGTAATCACTTGTAAACACATATATTGGAGTGGTAGCTCCAGATTGTAAGCTTAGGCGAAATCCCAAATAATTGGAGGCTTGGAAGCTTCGGTTGTGTTTTGTGGAACCTCATTTGAATTGATTGAGAGAGTGGACATAAGAGGAGAGCTCCAAACTATTATAAACTCCTTAAGCAATCTCTTTTGTATTTCTCTTTTACTTGTTTATTTATTGCTCTTTTTTTTTATGTTTATTGGTGGATTAAAACTTGAGATCTTAAAAATTCTTGTTTAATCATATTTGCTCTTTGCTCCATCATTTATATTAACTTGAGAAAAAGTTTTAAGAATTAAAATTGGTAATTATGATTAAAAATTGTTAAGAAAGTTTTAAGATATCAATTCACTCCCCTCTTGATGTCCATTGTTAGGATAACACATGTTACAAGTCTTACTTACAAAAAAAGTTAATTGAATTGAATTGAAAAATATTAAAAAATTACACATACTAATATGTTAAGCTAATAAATATTTAAGTGTATATATTAATCTTTATTTATATATTAATTAAATATATATATTAATGGTTCAGGTTGAACTGAGTTCAAGTTTAATAGAATTAACTCAAGTCGGCTTGTAGAAAAATTAGCTTTGAATAAGATTGGGCCTAGTCTGGACTGTATGAGAATATCTTTATCTGAGTTTGAAATTTTTATGGCAAAATTGTATGGGCATGACATGTACTACAGCCCTAAACAGGTATAATGGTTATATACTATGTTGCATGGAAACGTCACTTTCTTTGCGTACTGGCATTTAAAAAACTAGGGAGCTTCGCTGAAACTTGACTGAGATGTTTCGTTCCATTTCTATAAATTCAAGAAAAAGAGATGCGTGTCTCTCTCTTTTGGTTTTTTAGAATACTTTATTAGGTTTTAGAGACTATATTACTCCTTAAACACTTACCTTATTTTTTGTCTCTCTACCTATCATCTTCGTTATTCTCCCTGTAGCTCTCCACGACAACTGGCTATCGGTCACAACTAGGTATGTCTTCTTCTTCCTCCACTCTATTTTTCTTTTCTCTACTGCTCTCAGCTTCTCTATTATTATCTTCCTCTATTTCTTTCTTTTGTTTTCTTTTTATTTGGTAAGGAAAATTATAATAAAAAACTTTGTACAACAATCTCCTTTTTCTTTTACGTTGAAAGTGTGTAAATAATTTGTGTAGAGTAGAGTTGATTGGACCACATAATTTGTGTAAACGAAAATTTTCAAATTCATTTAATTAGTATACTGATTTTAATTTTGTAGTTAAAATTTGTGTTTAATTTTTACTGTTGATAAGTTTTTGTGATTGTTGAATTTTATAATTAATCTACTTGTAGAATTTTTCAATGATTATGATTGTTAAATTTATTTAGTTCTTGATTTGATTATTTCACTTCAATGGATAGTGTTGCAGGCTATGAGTGTGTATGTATATATAAGTGTGTAACCAAATTTATTTAACCCTAGTCTCTAAGACTTCGTATAGGGATTAAGATGTTGAACATTAAGAATTGATGCTTTTGTATTGATCGAATACCTACTCAGATGGATAGGCAAGCATGTAAGATGGATGGATTGATTAACGAAAACTTAAATAAAATAATAAAGCAAGTAAACAATAAGAAATCAAAGTTAGAATCACAAATAAAAAATAGTCATGCAAAGATAGATGAATATGTGATTGGAGAAAGGCTAAAGTCCTTACAAGCAACTCTCATTGTCAAGAAAATGTGTTTTCATTTAGAGTCTTGCAACGTGCTCTCATGCCAAGATAAAGATAAACAAACACCTAAGTCATGCCAAATCTAAAGTCCTTTTAAGCAGTTTGTTTGTCTCCAAGTCAATGTCATGATTCAAGTAAGTCCAACTGAGTTTTGAAAAATTTATCCTAACTCTTGTTCTGAAAAAATTGATTAAAAAGTCACATATGGTGATCAAGCATACATAACACAATCATGCCAATTGAAACTAAATCATGTTCATCAAAATATATGAACTAATTCATCATTGCAATTCTAACAACCTATTAGTCTAAATACATGGTTAAATGCAACACATAAACATAACAAGCATTCATATTAAACATTCAAATAAAAGTAGAAGAAAAGAAGAATGATTGATGAATGAAAAATCCTTTTTTCTTAAAGAAATTACTAAATAATTCCTTGAAACTCTTGAACTTGAAGTGCCTTTTAGAAGGACACTTGATAAAAAACTAAGTACTTAATCCAAAAGGTGTTTACAAGAATTTAAAGTAAGTTTAAAATATGAAACTAAAACATTTGATGTCCAAAATAAACCTAAACCCAAGTATATATAAGCCCCAAGGTGTCCCAAGAGATGCCCATTTGAAAAAGGTGTTAAAACAAAAAGGTGTCACGAAGGGTCACAATAACCATTTATAACTAGGGGCATGACTCGATACCTCTTGTTTCTGTTACGCTCAGCACCATTGGAGGTGAATCAACATTGTAGCTGACTTGGTTGGTATGATGGCTGATAATTGAATGGCACAACTGGTGACCTTAGCTCACTATATTGACTCGTGACCATTGGTGCTGAGTCATGACAGCCTTGAATTCCTCTTATTGGCTTGTCTATGCTTCTATGCTTTATTCTTGGTTCCATTTTGGTACTTAGCTTCCATTTTCAACAGAAATCACTTCCTTACACCATACACTAGCCTATAACACTTAGACAAACAATCAAACACACCTTTATATATAAAATCACATAATAACATGCTTGTACTTACACATACTTAGTAAATATATCATTAGATAGTTATGGTAATTTGCATCATATCAAACCCTCAAGCAAGACGAAGAAAATAGAGGAAAATAATACGCTTATTTTCTCCAAAATAGATATAGCAATCTTACTAAGTTACTTTGAATCATGCAAGGAGTATAGTACTAATGTATCAATGGAACAATTTTTAATGCCCAAGAATGGTAAAGGTGACAAGCCTTATAATATAAGGACTAAGTTTGTCTAATTATCTCATTCCTATCAAGAAAAAAATTCATAATTATAAAGTTAAGGTCCTAACCATGCTTTTCTAGTCAAAACATTAATTCATTAAGTTAAGAATTTTAAAGATGAAAATAACCCTTATGACATAAATTAAGCACACACATAAATACATCTTATCTCATGGCATTTTTAGACACATATTTACCTTTACTTTACTTTCTTTTTCTTTTCATTTACTAGTGACACCATACACATTTTTTCAAATGAATGCAATTAAGGAGCATACTCATCTGCACACAACTTACTCAGCATGCACAATGCCACAAAGTGAAAAACTTTTTCATACTCTTTCTATTTCTTTTTCCTTTTTTTTTTAAACTTATGTGTCCTCATCCATTATTGACAAGATGCATTATTCATATTATGGCTTTACTTTTCCTTAGGTAATTCAAATCTATAATATCCAAAAATTTAACTCATTTCAATTTTGACATTCAAGAATAGCTTGAAAGTTGACTAGAAAATTAAATATCTTAGGAATAATAAAAATGAAATAAAAAGACAAAGTAAAAACAAATGCTACATAAGACTTTAAGGTTTTACCAATTGAGTGTGCAAAATTTTTCATCCACTTGCTATACAGGAACTCCTAATAAGAACAAAATAAACCTAAGTAAGATACTACTAGATGAATAAGGAGAAGATAAGTAATGGACATTGAAGTTAAAAGTTTTGAAAATTGATACAAATGGCAAAAACTATACTAATAATAAATATGCAAAACAAGCACACAAACAAACAAAAGAAATTAAAAATAAAAACCAATTTCCATCCCTCCCTCATACTTAAACTTCGCATTACCCTTAATATGAAACCTAAAACAAATAAAGTAAAAGGCAAAGGGTTAGAAGGCATTCCCCCATTATTCTTGTTGTAGTGGAGAAGGTGATGGAGATTGGATGATGTAGTCAAATTCCTGAAAATACATCTTATATTGTTAGTGGTCCATTTATTTATTCCATGCCTCTAAGTTCCCCAATTGGCATTATATTATCCTTTGGTTCTCCAATAGTTGATCCAAAATACTAGCCTCCCGACTTGATGAGCCACCAATCCCACTAGGCTCATGCATAAGAAATGGAGGGGCAGTAGCTTGATCCCTCTTCTCTGCTCTCCCTCATTCTCCTCTTCTTCCTTCTTATCATTTCACTGTGCAAGTTATCTCTAACACGACCTGTTGTGTGCCGGAATGGGGCAAAAGTCAGTGTCCACTACCTAAACTCTTGTAAAAAATGACTTTGTGAAATATGAACACTTAACAACATGGTTAAAACAACTGAGATAAACATTCAATGCCCTAGAAATGATGGTAACAACATGACTATGAATTAAAAGTCCATCTTTCTTAGGAGCAACTTGGAAGAGTTGATTAAATATCTAATAAGTCTAACAAATTTGTTATTTTGTATGCAAACACCACATCAAAAATTGATTGAATTATGACTTATGGAAAATAACATTAGCTAAGACTTTATGCAACATTCAAAACTTTAAATCTTTGATAAACATGGCCTTAGCATTTTTGGCCTCAAAAGATGTTTCCAAACCAGTCAAGAATTTCCAAAAATCATTGATTTTAAAATCTTTATAAGGTTCACACAAACCACTCCTTTTAAAACCAAAATGCTTGTGTATAAAACTATAAGTGAGTTTGTGCTTGTGCCCTAACATTCTAAATTCTAAAATTTGTGAATCATTGGCATTAGTGTGAAGCCTAGTGTAAACTAAGTTATAATCTCACAATAGGAGTGTTCCTCCATAGATAAGAACTTTCTAAGACCAGAACATTAATCATGGAATTAAAATACTACTCCATACCAACTTTCTTAATGAGAGAAGAGGGGGATTACTTACAAGAGTTAACATACTTGTTACTAATGTGAGTGTACCTTTCTTCTTCATCATATGTGTAGATGGGGAAATTTACATGTATTGAGGTGCTAGGTCTTCAATTTATTAATCCTCATGAGGTCTTGATGATGTAGATCCCTTGGACTTACCTAGTTAAAGATGAAAAAAAAAAGTATAGAGAAAATAGAAATGGATGTGGGTCTTTGAAGAAGAAGAAGAAGAAGAAGAAGAAAAAAGTTTTAAAATGGAGACTTGAATGAGGGATTTTGAAAATGAATGAGTAAATGCTTTGAACATGTGTGTGAAAGAACTTGGAAAAATGATTTTCTAAAAAAGGGTGTGCTTTAGATGCTATTTATAGATGTAGTTGTAAGTTTGAAGTGATAAGTCATGACTTTTCTTTAAAATAGTCATATGACTATTCACTCAAAATTTGAATCTAATTTGAATTTTGAATTTGTTTTTAACAAAAAAAAATGGAAGTAAATAAATGCATTAAAGATAGAAAAATAATTAGGAATAAAAAATTAATTGAAAGAAATCAAGAAAACGCACATAAAAAAAAAACTAAAAAACTTGAAAATTGAAAATTTCTGGGTTTTGGCTGGGCACAAGTAGGCACCACAGGGCACAACTTACCGCCTAGAGGTTCTATCACAAGTCAGCAACTGTGGGAACGACTCGTGACCTATACTTAGACTAATTTTTTTTTTTAATTTTTAAAAATGATCTTTTTGAAAAATATTTTTAGAATGAAAATGAATAAAAACAACACACTAAATAATAAAATTAAATTAAAAATAAAATAAAATACTTACATAGATAACTTTAAGGTCAATAACTAGACCTTGTAAGGCCTCGACCTCCGGGCCGCCAGCGCCCCTCGAGCATTTTCAGCTTGAGGAAACCGATTGCAGAGGGTCAGATTACGCATGGCGTCGGCGGACAAGTTCTCACATTAGGTGAACCCCTTATGCGCCCATTAGGTGCATTTTTGCGTGTGAGTCATCACTTAATACTTTCGAAAATCATTTGTTTTCAAGGTGATTAAGAAACCATCTTTAACTCCATAAAAAATATGTTATTTTTCCCAATTTCGGAAAAAGACAAGCCTTAAACCAAAAGATAGATTCTGGGACTCATGATTGATACAAATTAGTTTTTTTTATAGAAAAATATTCATTTTCTAAATAGTTTTGGTTAAAAAGATTTTTATGTATGCATGACCTTTCAATATGATGCATGAACATATTATGCCATTTGTAATTATGCATGAACAGGATATTACATAAATGATAGAAATTTAAAGAAAGAAAGAAATTAAAGTGATAAATAAATTAGGGTCCCTCATCTTGCCAGAAAGGTATTGGGGAAGGCACACATCCCCAATAACAAGATAATTGAAAATAAATTAAAGAGAAGAAAATTTATTACATAAAAAAGAACAATCACAGAGGGATCCCTCCTCTAACCATAAGGTATATGAAATACGCACATTTGCTTTTAATAGGCATTAAAAAGGAAATTAAAAAAAAAAAAAAGATAACTGAAAATGGAATGCAACAATAATAAAGATAATAACAATAATGAAATAAAATTTAAAAAAAATAAAAAAGAAATAAAATACAAAAAATAAAAGGGGCATATATATTCCATTAATAATGGTTATGTTAAGAAATAGATCAAGCTAATTCCTCCATTGACACTCATATGCCAAGAAAGAATCGCCTAGATTACAAGTTAATAGTAACATAAACAGATAAAATAAATAACAAAAAAAAGAAAATAATGAATAACACTGAAGTAAAATAAAACACAATAACGTAAAGGATAAATAATTATTTAGTCCCTAAGCTTAGGTCAAACTAACTATTTCATCCTCACATTTCGGAAAATGACATGGGAGATCCCTAAGGTTTGGTCAAATTAACTATTTAGTCCTCTCATCCCTTATTTTTTAAGGTTTTTTATAAGTTGACCGCTTTAACAATAATGTACAAGAAGATATGAGTCCAACCATATAGTAATAATTGAAAATGGACATTAGTAAGACGTCAAACAAATGTCAAATAAAAATTTTTAGCAAAATTTGTAGGGCATGGGTTTGACTTCTTACCAACCTTCGTCTTCAATTATTATTATACGGTTGGACTCCTCTCTTCTTGTACGTTATTGTGAAAGTAGCCAACTTACAAAAAGACTTAAGAATAAGGGATGGAGGAACTAAATAGTTAATTTGACGAAACCGTAGGGACCTCCCATGTCATTTTCAAAAATGTGATGATGAAGTAGTTAATTTGACCAAATCTTAGGGTCTAAATAGTAATTTACTCTAAAGTAAAATAAAACTAAATGAAATAAATAAATAATAATAAAAGGAATGGTAATGAAAAATACAATAAAAATAAAAGGCGGAGTTGCAGCCTGGAACTGGCTTGTCGATGTTTCCCATTGAATGTGAATCAAACCCCAAGTCATTCTTCCTTCTGCTAAAGGGTTGGAGGTTGGTGTTTGTTCAAGAGCTAACCATTTTTAATTAAGAAAAGGTTTACCAAGTCAACTATTAATCAATTCAGATTTATATTAATAAAAAGAAATTTGAAGAATGTGGATTTACCTAGATCAGACTTTAGGGTTTTAATTCAGAACTATAACACCTAGGCCAAAAGTGTCACTAAAGGCTTCCAAAAAGAAGGTGTACCTTGTCGGTATAGGTACTACCATCAAATTCTTTTATCCTTTTTCGAGTTATAACATCCTGGGGTATTACACTCTCCCCTACTTATCGATATGCTTAAACTTAGCGTGTGGTCCCACCTAACCTGGGGTCGCTTAAGTTGGGCTCTTCATGGTTCGAGGGAAGCCCGTCCGGTAGTGTGTCTCGTGTAGAGGGGAAAGTTCCATGTGAATGGCAATTACACATGGGTTAGTTGATCCTAAGAGATGGGGGAA
Organism: Codiaeum variegatum; assembly: GCA_948294925.1. Classification (NCBI taxonomy): domain Eukaryota; kingdom Viridiplantae; phylum Streptophyta; class Magnoliopsida; order Malpighiales; family Euphorbiaceae; genus Codiaeum; species Codiaeum variegatum. The sequence goes on from CAOJBK012973603.1 coordinate 9,392, forward strand.
GATAGAAAATCACCTGAAAAATTCAAATGATTAAAGGATATCATTTATTTCACTTGATATATGCTGGCCAGTAATATCAAATGTCACTTATTTCATTTTGATCCAAGAGCAATATTTGTCTTACAATATCACAACAAAATCAAATGAACTAATGCACAAGCATATACATCACATAATTCTTATACTTTATGGTGATTAGTATGTTTATTTGTTTGATATGCCTTTATAAATTAATTAATGTTTATATTCACTAAGTTGTAACTCATCAAATTGCAATTATTTTTCCAGATAGTGAAACTGGCAATTCTTTATTTTGAAGCTTAAATCATTGTAGATAAAGCATGAACCAAAGGTCACCAGCCGAGCTTTACTCCCTCTCTCTCCTTGTATCATACAAAAGCACTTAGTTTAGGAAAAACATTTTACATTTATATATATTATTTATATGTGTTGTAAGTCTTGTTAAAGATGAAAGTAGCAGCGTGGCAATATATCTATAGGGATAAAACTTGTTATGAATGATCTATTTAATATGCTATGTTGATTATGTATAAATAGAAAACTTCAAATGTTGATATCTTTATGTTACTTGGGACATCCGATAAAATTGGAACAATACAGAGAAGATTAGCATGGCCCTTACGCAAGGATGATCTATAACACTCTAGCCACTCCTCTCGACCGAATGTATCCCTAAAGGCTCGTGGATCAGCCCCACAAACTAACACTTGTCCTTTTAGCAGGCATTTTCTCACTCTCCCACATCCTAGGAAACTACCCAAGAGGTCATCCATCCTTAAATTACTCTATCTAAAGCATGCTTAAATCTGAGTTCTTTAGGAATTAACTTCCAAAAGGAAGGTATACCTTGTCAATATAGGTAGTACCATCAAATCCTTTTATCCACTTTCGAGTCACAACTTCTTAGGGTATTACAAGAACCAAATTAAAATATATTACCATTCGAATGTATTACCTTTGTCTTTTGTTGATGTGGAACTAGATTCTCGGATGATTTGACAAGACGCGAGCGAGTCTCTGTTGTGAACAAGGACGAAACCGAGTGAATAAATTGGTAGAGTTTCAGATTTTAGTGTTTTTAGTCAATATTTTGGCAGAGTGTCGGAGTGTAGAAGTTATTGAAAAAGTGACCTGGGAGTCATATTTATAGGAAAAAAAATAGGTCTGGATAGTCAGAAAATCTGGTGCGTACACCTGGGTGCAGGCCCACATGCCTGGCAGTGGGCTCATATGCTTTGGCATGAGCCTACCCACCTAGTTTGAGGTGCATGCGCCTGGGCTTGGTCCCACATGCCAGGTTTGTGGCTCGTGTGCCTAGTTCAAGGTATGGTTTTGTCTGATTTAGTTCAGTTTTTTCATGCTTTCTAAGTTTGTTTTAAGTCCAAGTTGGGCCCAGTTTAAGTCTATAGGCTCATATTAATGGGTCGAATTTAATGGTACAAAAATAAGGTTTCACATTTGCCCCCTCAGCAGGTTCAAGTTGACTAAAATGGATCTGATAAGTGTGAACTGCATTTATGGTGCGAGACCATGGAGGAAGAACTTTTTCCTATAAATACTTCTTTCCACTTGATTCTCTTCATGCCAACTTCTTCTCTTATTTTCTTTCTTTTGAAATATCTATTCCAAATATTCTCTAGATGATATTGTCTTGTGCTACTCAAAAGGAGGAGGAGTTAGCTGCGGAGTTTGTTGCTGCGACTGAGATGGTCATTGACTTGTTCGGTTTAGACACAAGTACAGTAGATCTTGACTTTTTATTCCCCAAGGGTGATATCCCTCCGATGGTAGATTTTGAGCCCTTGACAGTTCCTAATTCTAATCACTTGTAGAATAAGCAAGAGCACAGTAGCTGGAATGGCTATCCAGTAGTACATACTTTTCTCTTTGTTGGTTTTGCTTTCTCTTTTTATTTTTTTTCGCTCTTTATTTTTTTCACTTTTATTTTTTCCCCTTTATGAATAAAAGCAAGAAAATTAAATGATAGAAATTGTACCTGTAGGATCACCATCATAACTAGAGAGGAAGTAGATCCAAGCTGTTAGATGTGTAGGGTTTTCTGAATCTTTTCCCAGATGTGCTAGACTGCATTGCACTAGCTCATCTGTCTGGTTAGATGAGTATAGATATTCGATGTTCTTGTGACATGAATCTCCTTTTTACCCTTGATGAGAGGTAGTGTGATACTACTAATACATTTCATCTTCCTGTTATTGAAATAACTATGACACCACTCAAGTGGTCATTGCCTTACTAGTATGCAGTTTAGAGCACATCATTTTGAGTTTGATGAATGACCATGGACAAGGATTTCTTTAAGTCTTCAGCTTAGGGATGCGCCTCCTACCAATGATAATGGGAGAATTTCTAGAACATGGCTGCTCAACTTTTTAGCAAGGATGAGAGTGAACCTACGTGCTTATTCCATCGACTAGTGTGTGAAAGTTTGTCTTCTGATTATATTTTCTACCCTCTTTCTATATAATGAGAAGGTCCACATTGACCTTCGAGTCATGGATTCACTTATGGAATTGGGCTGACATTACAAGTATGACTAAGGTGGAGTTTGCTTTAACTAAGGCTTATAGAGCAATGGGCCTCACATCTAATTTCTAAAGAATGGGCACTTAAATGGCTATGATCATCTACGAGGTTAGTATTCTCCTTTACTTGAGCATGGTTATCGAACTTGCTAATTTCCTTTTGCCTTTTATAGCTATGGGCTTTTACACATATTCCTTCTATTGCCTCTACCATCATTGCCAGAGAGGAGGTTCTTCTCCCAATTGGGAGAATATTGTTTAATGCATATTTTTATATATTTTTCTTTAACATTTAAGTATATTTTTCAACCAAAAATTGTGTTTAATGTATTTGTTGAGTATCATTTAGTAAAATTTAGGAATTTGTGAAAAAATGGAATAATTCAATTAAAAGATGAAGTTCCTTAGCGAATGGATTTGAAAGGAGAAATTTTTGGAGGGTTTTTAAGCACTTTTGAGTGGCAAGGGTTGTACAAAATGCATTATGGGATGTGCCAGTTATTGGATTGAAGATACTGAAATTTTATTATTCGGCACGGGCAGTACGGACCAAGCACGGGGTCGTGCACCTTTTTGGACTAACAACATCCTTCCTACACAAAGATACAAAAATTCACACGGGATGGAACTAAAACCGCACGAACCATGCACGACTTATTTGGGGCCGTGCCGACTTTCATAACAATATAAATGGAAGGCTTTTTCAAGGGTTTTATATCATTATAATCATTCATAATCGCTCTAGGTTATCTTTTCAACTTAGAGTTCTTCCACAACCGTTTCTAAACATCACTCTTGCGAGAGAATTAGGTTTAGAGAGGATTAAGACTAACTTTGAGGATTATTTTTAGTGTTTTTCATCAGTTTTTCTATAATTTAGTATGTGTTAAAGATTAATATTGAATTTCTCCAAGGAGATTGGGATTTTCTACACTTTAATTTTCTTGAATTAATTGCTTTAAATATTTTGGGTAATCTTTGTGTTAAGAGATTAAGCATAGTTTCTCCTAAAATTGTTGTTAATTTGTTAAGATCAAAATCATTCATGAACTAAATTCTTTATTGTCTAGAGATTTAAGCATGAAGTTGCAACATCCACACTCTCATGAATTTTCATTTATACATGTGCATATTTATATTATCATAAATTTCAGATATCATACACTCAAAAGTATTGCATAAAAATCACATATGCATTTTATCAGTACAAAGAACACGATTGCGTATGTAATTGTATAACAAATTTTTAAACAATGCATACATGTAAAATTTTTTATGAACGATAAGAGACTTATTAATGATCTAAGGACTTAAATAAAATGAAAAATTAAAGTTAGGATTTAGTACATAAAAGTTAGAACATGGAGGAGTAAAAGGGAAATTAGTTTTTAGCCAACAGAATTGTGACACCTTGACCAATAGGATTAGAACACATCAAAGAACACTTGTAAGGAGAACATATAACCTTAATAAACTGAATTCTACCCTATTTGATGTGCTTAAGTCATACACTTTGTTAGAATAGAAAGAGAACAAGAAAGGAGAAGGAAGAAGAAGAAGAAGAAAGAAAGAAAAGCCAGCTTTTAGAATTTTCATCTCCATTTTCATTATCAACATCAAAGGTAAGGCTTCCAACTTGCATTTCTTATATAAAATAAACATATCTTTATAAACCTTAGTGAAAAATTTCTGTAAGTTATGGTATGGTTATTGGATAAGTCTAAGTGCTTGAGAATTGATTGAATTATGAAAGCAAATATGTGTTCTTGAATTCTTGGTTGTAACCGAATATTGTGGCTTGATTTTGAAAACTTTATGGCAGGAACTGGGACAGCAATAAGACATGAAAGTTGTTTTTTTTTATCTTTACTAAAATCCTATTTGAGGGTTTTGCAAAATTTAGCTTGTGTAATGAGTTATAATGGAAAACTCAGGACTGGTTCTGTTTAAGAGTCCTGCAGGAACCCTATTTTGGTCACATGATTTGACCACCTTAGAGGAATAAATAAAAGCTTTATCTGAATAAAAATTGTTCCTTTATGTATTATCTAAGTTTTTATACAATATGGTTGCAATTGGACCTGTATAATGTCTGAAAATCTTACCTGAACTGCCCAAACTGTCTATGTGCAGGAAACAAGTCAGCACTAGTCTGAATTTGAAACTTTACTACTTGTTGCACATTCACTATTTTAAGGTGATTTTTGTATATAATGTATCCTTTTATGTCTAGTTTCTATAGAAAAAAGAATAAGGTAATTTAGAAATGTGTAGCAACAGTTATTCACTCCTAAGTACTGAAAGGTCAGGCTGCCATATATGGAAAAAAATGCATAATGTAAAACTCACTTGCATTAAACATAGAACTAAATGCATATTAACCATAAGCATTGATCTAAGGCATAATTTTGATGAAATATATGTCATATTTTAGGGCCTAAAGGTATTGAAAAAGGTCAAAAGGAGGGTACACATCATACTTAAATCTTTAGCTCCTACGAGGTGAGTATAAGAATTAATTGAATCTTATTGTGCAATTATGTATCTTACATGGATTTAACTTGTAAATGTTAAATTATGGCTTCAATATCAACCTATTTCATGTATATTTTGATGTGAATTACTTGGTGACTATTTTTGTTACTATGGATAGTTTACCAATGTGTGTTTGATGTGAATACAATTGATTACTAGTAAATGATGAGGACTTATTCATTTTTCAAGCACTCTGCACTTGAACACTTCCATTTGAGATTAAAAGGATGTTGTGACCCGCTTGACAAGTAATTAAAAATCACATGGAAAATTCAAATGATCAAATGATATCTCTTGACTCACATGATATATACTAGCATGTATTATCAAATGTCACTTGTTTCACTTGGATTTGGGAGCAATATTTGTCTTGTAAGGTCTGAACAAAATTCAAATGAACTAATGCACAAGCATATGCAGTAGCTGATTCTTATACTTTATAATAACATGTATGGTTTGTTTGTTTTATATGCCTTTAGAATTTAATTAATGTTTATATTCACTGAGTCGCAACTCACCAAATTACAATTATTTTTCCAGATAGTGAAGTTGGTGATTGTCTATATTGAAGCTTAATAGATAGAGCATGGATCAAAAGTCATCGGCCTAGCCTCACGCCATCTCTCTCCTTGTATCATACATAAGCATATAGTTTTATAAAAATATTTTACATATGTATATATAGTTTTTCCTTGTTTATAAGTTCTGTTAAAGATAAAAGTATCAGTGTGATGATATATTTGTGGGGATTAAACTTGCTATGAATGGCCTGCTTAATATGCTACCTTGATTGTGTATAAAGTGAATACTTGAAATGTCAATATGCTTATGTGAATTGTGTTTTGATTTGTATAGCAATTCAAATAAGGTGTTACATAATTTGGTATCAGATTAGGGATATGATCCATTAGGGACATACATATAAGCATGCCATGGCATTTGTATTATAATACATTGTCATATAATATAGTCTTATTTGTCTGTAGGTCACTATCTAATGCTAGTCATGGTAGACCACTTGATCCACCAAGGAGATAGGAGTTGGCCGATATGCATTCAGTAGAAGCATTATACCAACCACTATGAGATCAATAAGGAAATACAGTTGGATCTCATGCATGTGCACATGTATCTTATGCACCTCATAAACATGTACCATTTGAGTATCATGAGCAAGAAGTATAGGGATCAGAGGGGAATAGGGAAAGGAGATATGACAAACTGAGAAAGTAGGGTGCAGTGGATTTCAATGGTACCACAAACCCAACAGTGGTTAAACCATGGCTAAAAAGAACTAGAGAGTCTTGAATATGATGAAATTTTCACCAGCAGAAAAGTTTGACTATGTAGTGTCACTACTTTAAGGGGATGTATATGATTGGTGGGAAACAGTTACAAGTAATAGTGTTCAACCTTCAGTGCTTATATGGGATGATTTCATTCGTGAGTTTAACAAAAACTACATGCCAGAGGTATATAAGTATGATAAAAGAAAAGAATTTCTAAATTTGAAACAAGGGATAATGTCAGTTGTTGAGTATAAGGTAAAATTTAGCAAATTATCTCATTATGCTTCTTCTATGGTTGCCACTGAGAAAGATAAATGCCAAATGTTTGAAGAAGGTTTAAGTTATGAGATCAGAGATAGAATCATAACTACAAATCAAGAGAGTTACACTTAGTTAAAAGCTACTACAACCAGGGCTAAAAAACTAGCAGAGGAAGTAATAGAATAATGCTTCAAAAGGGGACTAAGTGAATTTACTGGGGAATCTAGCAGAAAGTAAAGAAAATGCGATGGATATATACCATCACAACCTAGTGTACGGGGAGGTTATTCTGGATTCAGAAATAGAGGGTTTGGTGTTTCATGTTATGTGGGCAGAGGTCAAAGTCAAGGTATGGGACAATGACCTACCTGTGTACATTGTGGTAAACAACATGGGGGTGAGTGCAAGAAACTTGCTGGTGGGTGTTATTTATGTGGATCTTTTTATCATCTTCATTGAGATCATCCAGAAAGGTCCAGAGCAACAGAGGGTAGCAGAGGAAGAGTTTTGTCAGAATCAACAGTTGAAGCTTCAAAGGCAAGTAGGGTTGGAGGTACATATGGTAGGGGAAGAGGTAGAGGAAGAACCACTATTACTGGTAGAGGTATGAGTAGATCAGAAGGCTAGAGTTATAGGCCATCAGTAGAGGCTAAAGTCTTTACCATGACTAGAGAAGAAACTATATATGCTCCAAAAGTTATCACTAGTAAAATTCTTCTTCATGATTTAGAAGCTTATGTTTTATTTGATCCTAGTTCCTCACATTCTTTCATATCATCAAACATGGAATCCAAGTTATCTAATAAGCTTAAACCTTTGGGTTTCAATTTAAATGTTGGCACTCCACTAGGGGAATCATTAGCTGTGAATTATGTATGTTGTGACTGTTTGACACACATTGGCAAAGCTAAGTTGAAAGCTAACCTGATATTATTGCCACTTCATGAATTTGATGTGATTCTAGCTATGGAATGGTTACATCAACACCATGCAAAACTGGATTGTTTTACTAAAGAAGTTTTCATTAAATCTCCAAATCAACCAAGGGTGTTATTCATAGGGGAAAGAAAGATTATACATGCATGTTTGATTTCTATTGTAAAGGCTTTCCAAATGGTTAAAGGTGGTTATGAGGCTTATCTTGCTCGTGTGATTGATACTAGAGCTTTAAATAATTTGACTCAAAACATTCCAGTGGTAAATGAATTTCTAGATAATTTACCGGGTTTGCCACTTAATAGAGAAGTTGAGTTTACAATTGAATTGGTTCTGGGTACTGCACCATTATCCATTTCACCTTACAAAATGGCTCCAGTTGAATTGAAAGAATTGAAGACTCAACAGCAAGAACCACTTGAAAAGGGATTCATCATGCCTAATGTGTCATCATGGGGTGCTTTAATGTTGTTTGTAAAAAAGAAAGATGGGACAATAAGACTTTGTATTGATTATAGGCAACTAAATAGGGTCACTGTGAAGAATAAATATCCTTTTCCTAGAATAAATTAATCGTTTGATCAAATACAAGGGGCACATGTGTTCTAAAAAATTGATTTGAAATCAGGTTATTGTCAGCTTAAAGTTTTAGAACCAGATGCACTCAAGACAGCTTTCCGAACTAGGTATGGGCATTATGAATTTTTGGTGATGCCTTTTAGTTTGACAAATGCACCAACTGCTTTCATGACTCTTATGAATAAGGTATTTCAACCTTACTGAGATAAATTTGTGATTGTGTTCATTAATGACATACTTGTTTATTCAAGAAACAAAGAAGAGCATGAACAACATTTGAGAATTGTGTTACAAACTCTGAGAGAAAAACATTTGTATGCTATATTGAGCAAATGTGAATTTTGGTTAGATCATGTAGTATTCTTGGGACATATGGTTTCGAGAGGGGGTATAGAAGTGGATCCAAAGAAAATATACGCCACAGTAAAATGGGAGGCTCCAAAGAATGTTGTAGAAGTACGAAGCTTCTTGGGATTAACGAGGTATTATTGCCTATTTGTTGAGGGATTTTCATTAATAGCTAGTCCATTAACAAAGTTAGTCTAGAAAATATAGCATTTGTATAGACTAAAGCTTGCCAGAAGAGTTTTGATGAATTGAAAAATAGATTAACAACATCTCCAGTGTTAACCATTCCTACAGGCATATGAGGATTTATGGTCTACAATGATGCTTCTTATCAAGGTTTGGGATGTGTTTTAATGCAACATAATAGGGTAATTGCATATGCATCTAGACAATTAAGACCACATAAGGTATCTTATCTAGTGCATGATTTAGAACTTGCTGCTGTTGTGTTTACTTTGAAAATATGGAGGCATTATTTGTATAGAGAAACTTTTTAGATATTCACATATCACAAAAGTTTAGGGTATCTATTGACTCAAAAAGAGTTAAATATGAGACAAAGGCGGTGGTTAGAGCTATTGAAGGACTATGACTACATCATTGAGTATCATCTAAGAAAGGCTAATGTTGTTGCTGATGCTTTTAGTAGAAAATCAAGAAGCAGTATAGCTCATTTGCAGGTATCTTCATTGTCATATTTACTGCAATTACATGCTATGAATGTTGACTTAGACTTGTAAAGGGATGGAGTGTTGATTGCTACTTTCCAAGTCAAACCAGTATTATATGATAAAATTGAAGAAGCATAGGGTAGAGAACCACAGTTGCAAGAAAGGATAGAGAAAGTAAAGCAAGGGAAAAACATAGAGTTTACCATTCAGAATGGTATCTTGATGATGGGTTCTCGTATTTGTGTCCCCGATAATGATAATCTAGGCTAAGAAATTCTAGAGGAAGCATATAATGCTGCATATGCCATGCATCCTAGAATGACTAAAATGTATAACACTCTATGACTTCATTATTAGTGGCTTGGGATGAAGAAAGATATAGCAGAGGATGTTTCAAACTCTTTAATATGTCAACATATCAAAATAGAGCATCAAGCACCAGCTGGGAAATTGCAACCATTGTCAGTTCCAAAGTGGAAATGGGAAAGAGTAACTATGGATTTTGTTTATGGATTACCAAGGACACCAAAGAAGAATGATGTTGTATGGGTGATCATTGATAGATTGACTAAGTCAGCACACTTCTTGCCATTTCGATCGGGTAGTTCACTAGATTACTTGGCTAAGAAATGTGTGAACGAAATTGTTAAATTACATGGTGTGCCAGTGTCTATTGTATCAAATAGGGACCCTAGATTTACATCTTGGTTTTAGGTAAGTCTTCAATGAGCCAGGGGTACTAAGTTAAATTTCAGTACTACTTTCCATTCTCAGACAGATAGGCAATTAGAGAGAATAATTCAGGCACTTGAAGATATGCTTTGAGATTGTGTTTTTGAATTCAAAGGTTCCTGGGATGAATATATTGCTCTGATGGAGTTTGCTTATAATAATCAATATCACAGTAGCATTCAGATGGTACCGTATGAAGCACTATATGGAAAGAAATGTTACAGTCCTATTTATTGTAATCAGAGGTAGGCTAAAAACATAACATGATAGGCAAAAGAGCTATGCAGATCAACATAGGAGGGAAATGGAATATGAAGTAGGTGAAAAAGTTTTTCTTCGAGTTTCTCCTTGGAAGGGAATTCTTCGATTTGGCAAAAGGGGCAAACTGAGTCCTCGATATATAGGGCCATGTGAAATTCTTGAAAAGATTAGTCCACTTACTTATAGGTTGGAATTACCATATGAAATTGCTCAGATTCATGATGTTTTCAATGTCAGCATGCTAAGAAAATAACTATTTGATCCTACACACATACTTAGAGACCAAACAATAGATATTTTAGATGGTATCAGTTACATTGAAGAACCAGTGAAAATAATAGGGCATAATACAAAGCAAGTAAGGAATAGAGAGATTCCTTTGATCAAAGTGTTGTGGAGAAACCATTCGCAAGAGGCAGCAACATGGGAAACTGAGGAAAATATGAGAAAATAATATCCTCACTTGTTTTCAGGTATTTAATTTTGAGGATAAAATTCTTTATAAGTGGGGGATAAATGTAACATCCACACTCTCATACATTTTATTTATACATAAGCATATTCATATTATTAAAAATTTTAGATATCATACACTCAAAAGTATTGCATAAAAATCACATATGCATTTTATTGGTACAAACATGATCATGTAGGTAATCGTATAATAAAATTTTTAAAAATGCATATATGTATGATTTTATATGAATGATAGGAGACTTATTAATGATCTAAGGACTTAAATAAAATGAAAAACTAAAGTTAGGATTTATTACATAAAAGTTAGAACATGGAGGAGTAAAAGTAAAATTAGTTTTTAACCAATAAAATTGTGACACCTTGACCAATAGGATTAGAACACATTAGAGAAAACTTGTAAGGTGAACATATAATCATAGTAAACTGAATTCTAGCCCATTTGAGGTGCTTAATAAGTACACCTTTGTTAGAATAGAAAGAGAACAAGAAAGGAGAAGGAAGATGAAGAAGAAAGAAAGAAAAGCCAGCTTTTAGGATTTTCATCTTCATCTTCATTATCATCGTCAAAGGTAAGGCTTTTAATTTTAATTTCTTACATAAAATAAAATTATCTTTATGCTCCCTTAGTGAACACTTTCTGTAAGTTATGGTATGGTTATTAGATAAGTCTAAGTTCTTGAGAATTTATTGAATTATTAAAGTAAATCTGTGTTCTTGAATTCTTAGTTGTAATAGAACTTTGTGGCTTGATTTTGAAAACCTTATTGTAGGAAATGGGAAAACCATAAAAAATGAAAGTTGTTTGTTTATGTTTTAAATAAAATCATGTAAGAGGGTTTTGTAAAATTTTTCTTTTATGATGAGTTATAATGGAAAAATCAGGGCTAGTTCAGTTTGAGAGTCCTGCAGAAACCCTATTTTGGTCACTTTATTTGAACACCATAGAGGAAGAAACAAAAGAATTTATCTGAATAAAACTTTTTCCTTTATGTTATCTAATTTTATGTAAACTATGGTTGCATTTAGACTTGTATATTGTCTGAAAATCTTACCTGAACCTAAACTGCCCAAACTGTCTATGTACAGGAAACAGATCAGCACAGGTCTGACTTTGAAACTTCACCACTTGTTGAAAATTTACTATTTTGAGATTATTTTTGTATAGAAAGTATCCATTTATGTCTAGTTTCTATATAAAAAAAAAAGAATCAGGTAATTTAGACATGTGTAACAACAGTTATTCACTCCTAAGTACTGAAAGGTCAGGCTGCCATATATGGAAAAAAAATGCACAATGTGAAACTCACTTGCATTAAACATAGACCTAAATTCATTTTAAGCATAAACATTGATCTAAGGCATAATGTTGATCAAATATATTTCATATTTTATGGCCTAAAGGTATTGAGAATGGTCAAGAGGAGGGTATACATCGTACTTAAATCATTTAGCTCCTACGAGGTAAGTATAAGCATTAATTGAATCTTATTGTGCAATTGTGTATCTTATGTGGATTTAACTTGTGAATGTCAAATTATGGCTTCAAAATTAACCTATTTCATTATATTTTGATGTGAACTACTTGGTGACTATTCTTATTACTGTGGATAGCTTACCAATGGGTGTTTGATGTGAATGCAATTGATTGCAAGTAAATGATGAGGACTTATTCATTTGCCAAGCACTCTACACTTGAACACTTGCATTTGAGATTAAAAGGGTGTTGTGACTAGCTTGAAAAGTAATTCCAAATTACATGGAAAATGCAAATGATCTAATGATATCACTTGATTCACATGATATATACTGGCTAGTATTATCAAATGTCACTTGTTTCACTTGGATCCCGGGAGCAATATTTGTCTTACAAGGTCACAATAAAATTCAAATGAACTAATGCACAAGCATATGCATTATTTGATTCTTATACTTTATAGTTACTTGTATGGTTTGTTTATTTGATATGCCTTTAGAATTTAATTAATGTTTATATTCACTGAGTCGTAACTCACCAAATTGCAATTATTTTTCTAGATAATGAAGCTGGTGATTGTCTATTTTGAAGCTTAAATCATTATAGATAGAGCATGGATCAAAGGTCACCCGCCGAGCCTCACTCCTTCTCTCTCCTTGTATCATACATAAGTACTTAGGTTGGGAAAAACATTTACATATGTATATATAGTTTGTGTGTGTTATAAGTCTTATTGAGGATGAAAGTGGCAATGTGACAATATATCTGCATGGATAAAACTTGTTATGAATGGTCTGTCTTATATGCTATGTTGATTATATATAAATATAAAATCTAGAATGCTGATATCTTTTCGTGATTTGGGTTTTGATTTATACAGCATTTGGGATCGGGTGTTACATATTTTCTAAAAGT
>CAOJBK012973709.1:0-16392 GCA_948294925.1 Codiaeum variegatum
TCTGACATTCAATTCTAATTGGGTAGTCATTATATGTTATGCTAGAAGTCACTCACAACTTATGGGACAAAGTGTGTAATTAGGTTAACACACTTGGTGGGAAGAAAAGAGTTTTCTTTATCCCATTGCTAATTAGAACATGAACTTAGTAAGTCACATAGTATAGAGAAATTCCTATTATCTTGTATGAATCATATTAATGATTAATTAAAGAGTTTCATTAATTGTTAATGATGATTGAATTAAACATGTAATTAAATTTACAAGGATGCTAGCATGTCTTGATGTTTAATTCATAAAAGGATAATTTTAATTATGTTATAGTTTATATGAGATACAAATGGGCATGACTAATTGAAATGGTTTTGGACAAATAAATAAATAATTAGGCTTAACATGAGATGTTAGTCTAATCCACAGGTTTAAAGGTGATTCTTACTAATTATATGCTTAATCTAGTTGACTAACTAGTCTAATCCACATTAGATGTGGTTAATTAAGGTTTATAGGTGATTCTTACTAATTATATACTTAATCTAGTTGACTAATTGACTAGCCAAATAGTCAAATTTCAACTAGATCAAGCAACCATTATTTCTAACATGTTTCCTTAATTTAAGGAAAGGTTGTTGGAGAAGTATGTAATATATATATGCAGTGTATGTGTCATCTTTTTGCCTAACCCCAACTCCCTCAACACATTGAAGAGATGATAAACTATTCATCATCTTCTTCCTTGGGTTAGAGAGAGAAACTCTCTAAGAGTCAGAGAGAAAGCTTGAAATTCACACTAAATTGAGAGAGTAAGTTTGTTTTGAAGAAGAGTTCTTCAAACACAAACTCTTCTTTAATTAACCTTTAGGAAAGGAGTGTGGAGAAGCTTTCAAGTCCAAAGCCAATCCTCAAGTCCCAAGTTCTCAAGTAAAGGAGCAAGGATCAAATTGAACACCACAGGTCTTCCCCTTTCAGACCTCAGACTAATGGCACAGTTGAAGCCACCAATAAAGCGTTGAAAAACATGCTTCAAAAATTGATCAGCAATTACATAGGTTGGGACCTGCATCTGTCAAATTCCCTTCTTGGGTATAGAACCACTTTCAAGTTAGCTACCAGAGCTACACCATATTCGCTAATAAATGGAATGGAAGCAGTCCTCCCATTAGAATTGGAAAGTCAAATAGTTAGAGTCCTCTGAGAAGCTTAGATCTCTAAACTCAACTGGCAACTGGCCTACTATGACCAACTCAATGAAATTGAAGAAAAGAGGTTAGAAGCACTCCACCTCACATAGAATTATCAAATCATACTTTCCAAGCATTTCAATAAATGAGTTTGAAGTCGCAATCTCAAAAAAGGTGACTTAGTTCTCAAAGAGATCAGACAAGTTGTATAAGACCCTCGAGGGAAATTCAGACCACCTTAGAGTAGACCATACATCATCAAGAAAATCATGTCAGGTGGAGGCATCATCCTAATGGACATCAACGGTAATGAGTTCAACCATCCCACCAATCTCGATCAACTCGAGAAGTACTTCATATAGTCTTCTTATTGTATGAGCATGCATTTAGGCATCATTACCAAAATAAGAACTATGTGGACCTGATTCTTCAAAATTACCATTTATTCAATTTTCAAATTATCTTTTGTAATGAGATGCATAGGCAGCCTTTACAAGCACAATCCAAATCATCTAATAAAAATCAATGTTTCATTCACATTTGGGCTCTTTAACATTGTATGCAAGAGTTAAAAAGAACAAATAAACATAAATCGAAAAAAGAATAAAACTCATTAAGTTGAAAACAAATTGGCAGCTTAGGCAATATTTAGGGTACAACATGCTAGATTAAAATCGAAAAGGCGGTCTAGGCAATAATTAAGGTAGCTCACTAAGTTGAAAACCCAAAAAGGGCAGCTTAGGCAAAAATTAGAGCTTAATAAAAATAAAACACTTATTGAGGTCTTATTCATCTTTTGGAACAACCCAAATAAGACATTGAAACAAAAAGGCATAAATCAAATAAAAAGCCTAATTTTTCTAAAGTATATACTCAGACTCAACCCTCAATCTCAGTCAGAATAGCAACTCACTTGGCCTTTCCCTTTGGCCAACAAGTTTCAATCCACGATGCGATATACTCAACAGTCTTGCCATAATCCTCACCAGGAACCACCATGGCCCTTGAATAATCTCTAATCTAATAAGAAAGGGTAACTCTAACTACTCTATCATTCACTGTGGTCGCTACAAACAAAGGGCCATCTAGGGGCACATCCTGATCATGCCCCATCTGATGAAGAACTCTGGTAGATTTGTGCCATGACACGTGTTGAAAATCAAGTAAATACACATACTTGAAACCTTGAATCCTTTGAATAAAACACTTGATAGTGTACCAGTCAGGCTTTCATAATAGATATGAATGACCTAGCTCCAATTACTAGCTAATTCACTACTTTTCAGAGCCAAAGCGAATGATAACCCATCTAGTGTGATACCAAGCTACCGAATATTCAGGTTTATCAGGTCCAGGAATGATCTTGAGATGGTCTCTCAGCCAAATATGAAAGGCAAGAAACATTAGATCAGAGAATCCTTAAAGCATGCTGAAATAGATATGCAAAAATAAGGGGTTTAGTACATGGAGTGAAAGTGGATTGATAGTCCAAGGTTCCCCAGAGCTATAATAACGATCAAGGCTCAATAGTGTCTCAGCCAAAATCCTACCCATGATAGACTTACCTTCACCCATTTGGAGTATCAACTCGGATATCTTAGCATCTCCATGTCCAACTAAGCCCATAAATATATAACCCACAGTGAGTGTAAAAGCACAAGCCCTTAACCTCTGAGCCATCCAAATGGAGTCATCCTTTGATTCCTTCCAAAATGTAAAAGCCAACACAGGCAGGTCAACCAAATCATCTTTTTACCATACCTGAAGCAGCCTTTGTACTCAAATCTAGAAGCTTCTTGAATGAGTTAAAATAGCCAACCCACTCAATTGGAATAGCCGGAATAGCTTTGGGATTCATACCAAGCAGAAAGAAAATATCCTCGAAAGTTGGACATGTGGCATCCATGCTAGCCCTAAATCAAAACACATGATCAACATGATCCCAAAATTTCACACAGGTATTTAGAAAATCCCAGTCAATTTTCACACACCTAAGAGTTGGTAAAGCTGACTGATATACCATACTTCTTGAGGTTAATTCTCTATACTTTGCTCAACTTCAGACACGTTCATATATCACATGGTTGAAAAAGGGCTCCATGTTGTGGGTGAAAAGAAATGAGACTGACTTTTTCTGTAAAATAATTTTACTCCCCAATGATTTTTTGACTCAAAAATCAATTTTAGTACAAAATGAAAATCTGAAATTGTTTTTACAATAGCCCACAACTGGGGCTCGAATACTGTCAAGAATAAAACATGCATCTTCCTCCAATTACTGGCATTATCCAAAACATATCTAAAGGCATCCTCTTAAAAGAGTCTTCACCCCAATACAAATGTACTACAACTATCTGTCAAGCCCAAAATCTGAAATGGCACCTGTGGGTTCACTATCATCAGAATCACCTTTTGCTCGAAGCTAATTCAGATGAGGGGGTAGCTGTAAACCCTTAATTTTGCACCTTAAAAATTATCGATTATTTCTTATCTCTCAAAGGTTAAGGAACCTAACAAGGTAAAGGGAAAGCTCCCCTTGTTGCTTTTAGGGCAGCTCAAGAGGTGAAAATTTTAAATTATAAGGGTTTATATGGAAATTTTGCATATTTTGGATGAAAGATTCATATTTTTGCACCATTACATCTGAATCATAAATATGAGCCCAAAAAATCTGACCAAGCTCAAATCAGACTTCAAAAGAGCTCAGAAAACCCAAAAAACTGAATTAGATAGAACCGGACCTGACCCAAAAAACTAGACCCAGATAAGTCTAGGCCCAAAACGACAAAACGCACGTGTAAATGACTAGACGCATGCTTAAACAACAATATGCATATATAACAGCCTTTATGTATGCACAAAGCCCATTATGCACGAGCCAGCCAGTTTTTAGGGTTTCTAACACGATTTCCTATAAATTTCACCATTCAAAAAAGATCCAGGTTCAAGATTTTTTACAAATTTTCCAAACTTACAGACAACCTTTTCATGCTATTTTACTATACACTAAGCCTTCAAAACACAATTTCTAGCCTCCTAAACACTGATATCATATCACAAACACTACAAATGTATCGTATTTAGAGCATTCAGACACAATCCACTCAATCAACATTCAGTTCATTTCATTCCAATCCAGTTCAGACGCGCCATAAGCATTCTTCAAACACAACGGAGACTCACCCCGACTTTATCAAACCATCAGACCCTCCATTCCCCAAGTCTTGCAAAAAGGTAAATACGGTATAGTATAATCCCCCTTTTCAATTAACTATTATTTTAAGCCCTTTAATTCAGACCTAAGACATGTTTTTCAGAACAATCATTTAAGCCCTTTAATTCTGATTTAAGGCAACTGTTATGAAATCTGTTTTCATAATTAAAATCCAAAAAGACCCTAAAATCAATTTAGATATACACACGCTCAAAAATCAATTTTCTTTAATCAAGTTTTAGAATTGATTAAAAACCTATCTATTTAATTATTTTTATAAAACTAAAATCAATTAGTTACTGAACACCCAAACCACCCCACTATTACTAGAATAGCCCCTTCATGAGAAGGGAGAATGGTATGGGATTTGATTCCCATTCAACAGGATGCGCCGACAAGCCTTTCACGGTTTTCAACTCTAAAAGCCTTTCACGGCCTTCTAAGAAATCAAGATTTCCACTCCTCTCTTTGGCTTAGGCTATGAACCTACTGTTGTTGAGATTGAAGAAGAGAAAGGAAAAATCATAAAGCACTTTGCAATCACAAAACGAAGGGGTGAAGTTGACTTTTATCTGAGGCCCTATTTCAAAACACTGAATGGCTATTGTTTTGTATGAAATTTATCTTGTTTTTCCTTTACATTTAAGTATATTTTTACGCATAAATTTAATTTAATTAGTTTGTTAAGTGTGTTTTAGAGGAATTCAAGAAACATGGAGTTATTCAATCAATAAACGAAATTCTTGAATGAATTGAAGAAAGAATAAAGAAAATTTTCTGAAGATTGCCAATGCATGTGTCAATACATGGCCATGGGAATCAAGATCTAGGCCGTGTCGATCTCCAAACTAAAGTCAATCTAGAATTCAAAATTTTGGCTGACCGCACAGGTCGTTCAGATTGCAAGACAGGTCGTGCAAATCTCTAGACTGAAGGAGCCTTATTTTCAGTCACGCACTCAAGCCATGCGTATTTGCGGAAAGGCCTTGCGTTTTCTCGTAAAGGCTGTGCGTTCATGTTTTTAAGCAGAATTTAAGTTGTTTTTAGATTTCTAATCCGATTCGAATTCATATTAAAGTTTCCAACTCGAAGACAAATGGTTCCTCCATTTAAACAAGTTTATTGAAGGAATCAAGGGCATCCATCACGTATTCATAATCAATTACATTCGATATCAAATTTCCTTCAATCATCAATTCATCAATTTTTTTAGTTTATTTTTAGTTTTTAGTTCAGAATTCTTTATTTTCATTATTTTTGTTCAATTTTTAATTAATTTGGTCCTTGTTAAAGATTGAAGTTGAATTTCTCCAAGGAGATTGGGGTTTTCTACTTTTTAATTGATGTTTATTCTTAACTTAATTAATTTAATTCTGAGTTTTCTTTGCATTAAGGGTATTAAGGATGATTTCTGTTAGAATTATTGTGATTTTATTATGTTCTAAATCAATCATGAACTAAATCTGTCTTTGTATAGAGTTTGAATTATGAAATAATCTTGATATAATTAATTATTATGAGTTTATTATTAAGGTTTAACATTTGATTGATTGAATTAAATTAATGATTACAAATTGATTGATTGATCACCAATTAGTTTAACTAGGATTTGGATGATGGAGCGAGAGTGGAAGTCTAAATATGGAATTATTCAATAAGGAATCTAAAACGAATTTGGTTCATAAGTTTTTGTCTTAAATCCTTTGATTGATGCATGTTTTCTCTATATTACTTCTATGAATGCGTTAGCTAGACGAGGGTAAGATTTAGTTGAATGATTGTATTGAAATTTAGAATGTTAAACCTAAATAATAAGATTAATAGTTTAATATCATAAAGGATGGACTATGGATTGTCAATTTCTCTCGACTTTTTCATATCATTGCATATTCATATTCATTGCTTGCTTGCTTTAATTTACTTATTTATTTAATTTTCCAATTTCAAATCCAAATCTCTTTTACTTTACTTGCAATTTAAGAAACAAATTGATTAAGCTTAACCATGATGAGTTGTTCCTTAGGTTTTCATCCTATATTGTAATAGCCCATATACTTGCGATCATTATTTATTAGTATATTTTGAGACAAAAACTTATTTGTCAAGGAGGGAGAGGTAGTTCTATAATGTGCTTTCCTTGACCCATGGATTTGCCCTATCACTGGTGTAAGAATTCCTAGATTCGAGCTATTTTTTCTGTGAAACTGACTGCTGAGGATCACCATCTCATATATTACGTGGACAATGACTATAAAGAGAACATGGAAACTGACCTCTTTGGCGACATAGTTGTTCTCACTGATAAGGAGGAGAAATCTAACCTCTCCACTTAGATCAAGCCTGCCAATGAAAAGCTGAAGAATTGGCATTTCGATAAGAGTCCCTTTTGAAGATGCTGAATCTGAGCCCAGTTCTGAGTCTGAGCCTGAGCCAACTACTAGTTCTGAATCTTCTTCTTATTCCAAAACTAATGATGATCTAAAAGGTCCATCAGCATTTAACTACGAATATGATGTAACCGTAGACCTCTCTCCTATTTCAATTAGTAATACATCCAAATTTTCTTACTACGAGCTTATTTCCTTGTTTTCTCTTGCTGTTCCAATTGATGAATCTGACCTCAAACAAACAGAAAAGGAGAATGAAATAATAAATGAAATAAAAGATGTCATTAAAGAGCCCACAAACACTAGCACTCATGACATGCCTAAAAACACATACATTGCATTAGCATGCTCAAACAAATAGGACACCAACTCTGTAATCAGAAGATTCGAAGACTGCTTCACCTGGCATCCAAGGGACATGACTGGATTAGATATAAGCATCATTGTCCACATGATTCCAACCTATCCTTATAGTAAACCTATCAAGAAAAAGCTTAGATGTATGAAGCCTGCTTGGTCTATTTCCATTAAAGAAGAGGTCACTAAGCAACTCTCTCAAGGATTCATTGAGCTGATCAAGTACCCATCATGGTTGGCTAACATTGTCCTAGTACCAAACAACAAAGTTAGAAGGTGTATGGATTATCGAGACTTGAATAAGGCACGCCCTAAGAACGATTTCCCATTACCCCGCATAGACCTCTTGGTCGATGCACTAGCCAATTCAGAGATGGTTTCCTTAATCGATCTAGCCGTGGGGTACAATAGGATCCTAGTCCACCCTCCAGATATGGAAAAGACAACTTTTATCACATAATAGGTCACCTACTACTACAGAGTAATGCCGTTTAGATTAAAGTATGCTGGAGCCACTGATCAAAGAATGGAAAATACTATCTTCCATGACTTAATGCATAACGAAGTGGAAGTTTATGTCAGTGACATGGTCATTAAGGGGGCTACCCCTAAATTGCATCTGCAAGCACTGGAGAAGTTCTTCCTTAGACTTCGACAGTACAACCTCAAGTTGAATCTGAACAAATGCATATTTGGAGCCTCATCGGGAGTATTCCTTAGTTACATGGTCATTAAGAAAGGTATAGAAGTGGATCCAACCAAGTCTAAATCCATCCTTGACATGCCACCTCCTAAAAATGAAAAGGAGATACAAGGCTTTCTCAGCCACCTTCAATACATTAGCCCATTCATCACCAACTAGTCGACACATACGACCCAATATTTGATTTACTAAAGAAGAATTCCTCCAAGAAATGGACTGAGTGTTAGAAAGCCTTCGAACAGATTAAGAAGTATCTTATGAGTCCATCAATCCTATAGCCTCCTAGGCCTAGTGAGCCTCTACTACTTTACTTAATTGTCACAGAAGAAGCCATGAGAGAAATGCTGGCTTAAAAGGCTCTAGATTCACACAAAGAGAATGTTATCTACTACTTGAGTAAGAGAATGCTGACACGCAAACTCAAGTACAAGTATATCGAAAAGCTATGCCTAGCTCTAGTGTGGGTTTGTCACAAACTAAGCCATTATCTGGGGGCATACATTACACATGTCCTCACTGATCAGAGTCCACTTAAGTATATTGGAAAGCCTAATCAAGATTGCAAAATGGCTAGATGTATGGTAGTCCTGGTAGCCTATGCCTCAATTACGTTTAGAGAAAGTCCATCAAAGGTAGTATCATCGTCAATCAACTGGCAGCTGCCCCAACCGATGATCATTAGGAAGAACCTGAGTTCCCCAATGAAGATATTCTTTTCCTACAAACTGAAACATGCCACCTTTACTTTGATGGAGCTGCAAACCACAAAGGTTATGATGCTGGCTTGGTGTTCCTTATAACTATCGGTGAAAGCTTACCTCTTGTAATTAAACAGGAATTCGAGGTGACCAACAATGAAGCAAAATATGAAGCATGTGTGTATGGATTAGAATTAACTCTCCAGATTAGCATCAGAAATTCATTATCATTATCATTGTTATTAGAATCAACTTTCATGGCTTCAACTGCCAAAGTTATTTTCCTTTATCTTTTTATTTATTTCATTATTATCATTGTTATTTATTTGTTGTTTCAATTCATTTTATATGCTTGATGTGTTTATACTATTGCCCTTATTGTTTGATGCATGCCTTTAGGGAACATGTGCTCCTCCTAGATCATAAGACTGGAGATGAGATTCCATAAATTCAATGATTTTCCTTGTAATCAGCTTATTACTTTATTCTAAGGTGTTGTGCCTTCCCTAGAGGAAGGACCTCTGACAATTCCTTTGTATCCATTTGCTTTATACATTTGTCATTTGCATATTGGCATGTTCATGCATACACGAAAACTACCATTTTAACTAAACTTGCATAATTTTTGAGCCAAATCATTGTCTTTTAAAATGGTAACAAAACCATTTTTTATAAAATGTTTTCAGATCACGAATCCCCAAATCTCCTTTTATTCTAAAAAGAATAATCTTTTCCAAATAGGGTAGAAAAATAATCTTTTTCTAAAATGGAGTTTACAACAAAGGTTTCTTAATCACCTAATATAAGCAAATTTTCTTAAAAGTTAAGTGACGAATTTAAATACCTTACACATAACGTGCACTCCAATGGTCATATGTAGATGCACAAATGTGAAAACCCAATCCATAATCCGTGACGACTCAAAAGCGCAATTCGAAAGGTTTTCTCCGGGTTTGTAAAGGCCCGCAAGTGCGCTCTTCAGAGGAAAATCACAAGGGCTATTCAAGCGGGGCCTCACAGCCAGATACAAATTTTTGTCGGTTGTTTAGGGTGGGCTTAGGCTTGATTACGGTAACTTTTATGCATCTAAGACTTTCTTTTTACCTAAGCAAGCATAGAAGAATTTTGTGGAGTTGGGTTAATGAATCTGATTTTATAAATAATTAAAACATCAAAGGATGGTCAGGAATCATGGTAAAATACAAGTGGATTATTTGGTAATTTTCACTTTTCTAATTGCGGTATAGTTTTAATGATCAATAACAGGCCTTTTTTTTGGTATTTTTCAGGCAATTCAAAGAAAATTTTGGCTAGATTCTAATGGAAAACAATTGGTACAATGGCCTGTTGAATAATTGGAGAAATTGAGAGGAGAAAATGTTCAATTGAGCAATTTAAATCTCAATAAGGGAGAAATTGTTGAACCATTTGATCCAAAATGGGCTAATATTTCCACAACATATGTTTGCGTTGAAAGGGGCTTAAAAGTGCTAGGTGGACTTGGCCCATTTAGACTCTTGACATTAGCTTTAGAAAAATTAAAAGAATTTACTCCTATCTTTTTTAGAGTATTTAAAGCAGAAAATAAGTATAAAGTTTTCCATTACTCTAATGCGAGAAGGTTAACTTCCTCAAACTTTTTATCTTATTTACATTTATCATTTTTATTCATAGGGAGGTTTTAAAGGTCTAATAGCATTATAAGAGATAGCTGTTCTTTTTTAACTTCTCAGCCTAAATTGGTGATAAGTAAAAAATGTCTAGTAATCTTGAATTTAAGACTTCTCACTTCTCACTCTTTATAGATGATTTGAGAAGACTAGTTGACACATTTATCACTTCATATCTTGGTTAATATAAAAATTCTTTTAATTGATATATTTATGTTAATCTTTATTTTTGAACCGATCTTCCTTGAATAATGGAATTAATATGTACAAGCCATCCTTTGGTGGGTGGGTTGATGTGGATTTAGTAAGTAAAAGACTTCCATTAAGGAGTTTAATTAATCACTTAGTGATTGAAAGTTTTGGAGCTGGAGGTAAAACTATGATTGTCTCTAGAGCTTATCCTACATTTGCTATATAAGAGAAAAGGTTTATTTATATATGTTTAATGATAGGTCAAAGTCCATTTTAGTGGATAATCTCAATGCTTGTAGTATGGAAAATTCTATAATGAATGTACCATTAAAGAATTGAGAAGAGGGTAAAACAATTCAAAAAATTCAGATGTACCCTCAATTTATGTTTTAGGTACCCAAATGAAATGTGGAATCAATTAGTGTGTTAGAATAAAATAGGTATAAAATAAGCATTGTAACTTTCTTATTTATACTTGTGAACTATATTTATAATGAAGTTACAGCTCTCTCATTCTCATGTGTACTCTAATAGATTAAACCCAATTCCAATCAATGTCCATGTACTTATTAGCTTAGTAGTGTGTATTAGCTAAGTGAATGTGTTGTGTTGACCAAGAGTTGACTCAGATAGTTAAAGAGTGAGAGTATTAGTTGATGTCAACAAGTTAGTTACACTCTCTCTCTTCACACACATCATACACAGTTATATATGTGTCCAGGTTATATAACAAACTGTGTAGCTTACTCTCTCTCTCTCTCTCTCTGAAAGCTTAACCATTATCATGGTATTAGAGCCTTCAAGGTTCGAATCTGTGAAGATAGTTATAGTTTAAGTTATGTTCTTAACAAGAAAGCTAAGTATCTTTCAAGTTTTCTTTTTCTTCCTTGTTCTTACTATTTGATTAAAGTTATTTAGTTTTTAGATCTTAGATCTTATAGCTTTTTCATGATTCAAGTTAAAAATAGAAGAAATACAATAAGATTTAAAGTTGAATTGAGTTCTATTGAAGTTTATTGAAGTTTTTTTAGTTGGTTTACAATAATTACATATATCATAGTTTTTCAAGATCTAGAAGTTTTTGAAGATGTTTCTTTGTGTTGATTTTGCATTTTTTTTTGAAGTAAATTTCTGTTAAATCTTGCTATTAAGAGTGATTATATGGTTGATCAACTATGACTGCACATACATCTAGTGGTTATTCTGCATCTGGTTCACAGTATACTCTAATTTTCTTATCAAATGTTATTTTGGATTAACATAACTATTCTACCTGGCTTTTTAGAATGGAGTCCTTTTTTAGAGGACTTTGTCTGTTTAATTATGTGGATAATAGTATGAAGTCTCCTAATAAATGGATCTTAAGAAAAGATGGAGTGACTAAGATTCTAAATCCTATGTTCTTGAAGTGGAAGGTTGAGGATCAGAATATAGTTAATATGATTGGTCAAACATTAAGTCATAGAATTATGTCTTATACTGTAGGAAGTAATTCTACAACTGACATGTTGTTATGCATGAAGTCTAAATTTGTTGATTCTAATAAACAAAACATTATGTAGTTAAAAGCTAATCTACAAAGGCTTCAAAAAGGTAATGATTCTGTTGAAGAGTATCTGGAGAAAGTTAAAAATGCTAGAGATGCTCTTGCAACAGTAGGAGTGCTTATGGAGGATGAAGATATTGTGATCAGTGTTCTAGAGGGTTTACCACTAGAATATAACTCTATTAAAAACATCATTAGAACTCATTCAACATGTTCTATGTCCAACATTAAAACTTTTCTTAAAGCTACAGAATATGATATTGATCAGATTCATGAGTCTGCTGTTATACTTCCTTTGACTGTTATGCTAACTACAAATCACTTATCAATTATTTCTCAATCATATACACAACCTCATACTATATTAGATCATGTTTATTTTAATAGTCCAAACTTGTCTCAACCCTTTTCACAACCTTTTTCATTCACTCAACCAGTTTCATCTAATAATACAGTCTTGTTTGAACCTTATTCAACCTATTCATCATATGTTTTTGGTTTCACTAGTCCTAATTCACAGTATCACAATACTACTACAAGTTCTTCTAGTTATATAGGGTTTTATGATTCTAGTAGAGGTGTTGGAGGTAGAACTAGAGGAAGAGGAGTGTATGGTAATAGTTGAAGAGGAAGTTTTTCTAGTGTTAACAGTGGAGGTCCTTGTCAGTTGTGTAATCAGTCTGGTCACAATGCCAGAACCTGCAATAAGCTATCTAATTTTCCTAACTATAATTCTAGGGTTGAATGTCAGTTTATGGGAGAAGGAATCATACATCTAATAAGTGCTACCATTTGATTGGTTTTCCTAATAAAATGTCCTATCAGTCTTCATAGCAATAACAACAATTTTCTAGAGTTAATATTACACTTTATGTTGCTAGTTCTTATAAGCCTAAATCTGTAGACATGGTAACTAGTAAGATACAAGGAAATATAGCCTCCATGTCTTCTTTTCCAACTTTCTCATCTCAAATACAATAGTTCAAGTCTCAATCTACTCAGATTTTGGCACCTACCAATTCCACATATAACTACTCAGCAGATTTTATGACTAGTGAAGCACCTATAGCCCCTAATTGGCTTGTAGATGTTAAACTTAGACAGAGTGATTTAATTGAGTGGCTCCAATGCCTTTTTCCTCTCATTCAACTGAATAAATAGATAAAAGAATACGGAATTTACAACTAGTTACAGGCCTAAAATATCTCTGTCTCCGATAATCTAAGCTATTTATAGTAGATATTTAGCTACCTAAATATAGAAAGAAATATAATTACATATAGCAAGCTGTACAAAACAAATCTCAGTTATATATGGTAACAGTTGACTCATGTAAATCTCCTATTTCATAATGCCATTTTAAAAGGCATTCTTAACATCTATTTGATATATTTTCCATTTAAAATGAGTAGCAAGTCCTAAAACCAACCTCACGGTAGTGTGTCTGACCACTGGTGAGAAGGTTTCATCAAAATCAGCTCCATATTCCTATGAGAATCCTTTTGCCACCAATCTTGCTTTATGTATGTATATAGACCCATCTGAACTCTTTTTCAGCTTAAAATTCCACTTACAACTGACTATATTTTTACCTAGAGGTAGTGAAACCAAGGTCCAAGTATTCTGACTAGTCAAAGCATTCATCTCGTCCTAGATGGCTTGTCTCTAAACATGATCTCTTAAGGCTAATTTATAATGACTAGGCTCTACTAAACTAGAATCAATAGTTCTAGAGCTAAGTATTGAGGCAAAAGCCTTTTTCTTATAAATACAAGTTTTTGATCTAGTAATCATAGGGTGAACATTAATAGGTTACTGTAAACAAGGCCCTTCAACAAGATTAATAAAGGTAAAATATGAGATAGAATTAGCCAAAGTAAGAGATGAGACCACAGAGGGTTCAAATTCATGATTTAATGAAGATTCATTTTCATGACCTTGATCTTGAGTTTCTGAACTACCAAATATAGTTAAGACGTCAACACTTTGAGAAACCGGCTAATTTAAATCATAATTAACTATATAAACTGGAACTTCAACTAACCCAGTAAAGACACTATCTACATGTACTAAACCATTCCCAATTATTACTGGAAAAATATCATAATGAGATTTGTGTATAGTGCAATCAGTAACATTAGTATCAGTGTTAGGAATATGATAAAAAAAAACCAACTTGAGAGTCAATAATATTATGTAGATAAGACAATATTATTATGATCATGTTGTCCATCACTAGACTGACCTGAAACACTTATGAACAATGGAATTATAGGTGCTTGCATTGCTTGAGGATGAGGGTATGAGAGCGATTATGTTTCAACATAACAACCTGATGAAGATGAGACTGATTAGTAGAGATTGACTGATAGGAGTTACCTGCTTCTAGTTGATCTTTAGGAATAGCAAAAGGAAATCTATGTTCATAAAAAATAACATGTCTAGAGATAATGAACCTCTTTAAAGAAGGATGATATGTTATAAACCGTTTATATTCTAAAGCAAAGCCCACAAACACACACCTATTCGTTTTAGCTTGAAGTTTTATGAGTGTTATATGGTTTCATTAGAAGATAATCAACACATCTAAAAATTTTGATAATAGACAGATCAAGAGTCTTATTATACAATTGCTCAAAAGTTAATTACATTCCCAACACATTTATAGGCATTTTATTTATAAGATGTACTGCAAATGCACAGACATGGTACCATAATTCAATAGGCAAACTAGCTTATTGAAGTAAAGTTAAAGTTATTTCCTTGACATGTCTATTTTTCCTCTCAGCTGAACCATTTTGCTGAGGTGTGTAGGGATAAGATACCCTTCTCATTAAGAAAGTTTTTGAATATTGTGCTCATGTACTCCTTCTCCCCCCCATAATCAGTTTTAAGAAACATAACTATGGAACCAAACTGATTAGTAATAAAAGCACACAAATTTTTAAAGTGAGTAAACACTTTTACTTTACTCCTTAATGGAAAAATCCATGTGAACTTTGTGAAAGCTTCAATGAACAATATAAAGTACTTAAACCCTACTAAAAAATGAGATATTGTTGGACCCCATACATCATAGTAAAGTAATTTAAAAGGAGAAAAGTTCTTAGTTTGAGATTCAAGAAAAGGAAGTCTTGCAAACTTGCTAGATAAACATGCTTCATGGACATTTAATATTGCAAAATTAGATGGATCATCTGTATGAATACTAATTTTAGCTTTCTTCAACATAGTAGATATTACTTCATTTGATGCATGTATAAGCCTCCTATGCCAAAGCAAATTCTTTATTTATTTACCTAAAAAAGCAGTAGTAATAGGAAAAGAAGAAGCAGCTGATGCTGTTAAAGTAATAGTATTGATTGCTAGTGCTGATGTAGAATTATTAACCACTGTGTATGGTATATGATATCCCCCACCCCCCTTTTCTTACTCGATCCTCTATAAAGCACTTTTCCTAGTGTTTTGTCCTGTATAAAGCATTAAAACTCATCAAGTATAACCCTGACATTATTTGACTTACACAATTGATAAATTGAAAGAAAATTAGCAGCAAGTTTAGGAATGAGAAGATCATTTGACAAAGCTAAAATACCAATAATTGAGTTACCCATGTGAGTGACTGGCAGTGCTTCACCATTACCCGCAGTTATTGTGTCATTAGCAGGAAAAGTAGTAATGTCAGAAAGAACATTAGCCTCTGAAGTCATGTGAGCATTAGCTCTCGAATCTACTGTTACCATATATAATTGAGATTTGTTTTGTACAGCTTACTATATGTAATTATATTTCTTGCAGAGCTTGAAGTTCTTCTTGCATGGTTTGGTTCCAACACTCATGTTTAACAGCCTGTGAGTAACAAGATGGAATCAAAATAGAGGATAAAGAAGCATTAAAAGATGTTTAATAAGAATCATACCGAGCATGGTTTGGTTCCAACACTCATGTTTAACAGCCTGTGAGTAACAAGATGGAATCGAAATAGAGGATAAAGAAGCATTAAAAGATGTTTGATAAGAATCATACCGAGCAGGAGGTAGAGAAACTCGGGTAGTGCGTCTTAGAACTGGTTCAGGTGATGGTGCAGATTCTGGTGACGGTGCCGGATTAGGAAGGGGCGGTGGTGAAGGTCATCTAGTATACACATGCCCAGGCTTGAATCTTTCAGGTGAGGACTTTAATTCATCAAAGCTAGGAAGGGCAATAATATCTAGAGATGTTTGATCACAAGAGGGAAAGAAAAATTAATTTTCAAAGAACACAACATTACAAGATATACGAAACTTCTTAGAAGAAGCATCATAACAAAGAAAACCTTTATGATTTGAACTATATCCCATAAATGCACATTTAACAGATTGAGCAGAAAGCTTATGTTGTTCTAAAGGGGACAAGTGAACAAAACATACACAACCAAATGTATGCAAATGCCCATAGGAAGGAT
>CAOJBK012974306.1:0-11702 GCA_948294925.1 Codiaeum variegatum
ATTTTTACTTATGCATTTACCAGTCATCTAATTTTCTGATTATCTAGCCCTAGTCGCCTAACTTAGGCGCTTAATACTTAGGCTAAGAAAAGTTTTTCAAAAATCCTCCTCATCTGCACATTATATACATTTCTCACTACAAATTCAAGTAAAATATATCAGATGACTAAAGGCGACTTAATGATTAGGCTTCTAATCCAGTGATTGACTTACCACTGATATATCTATTAGGTTCCTAATGCTCATATAGATATCTGGGTAGTTTGCATCAAGCAACTGATTGAAGCTATTGGACTTTTTTTGGTAACAAGAGTTACCTAATTTTGGTCAACAAAGATTACATTTATTATTGATATTAGAAACCTGAAAAAAAAATTGATAAATCAATTAGGAGTCTAGAAAATTCAAAAAAGTCCAATTCACCCCCCTTTTGGACTCTTGACACTACTTTCAAAGAGGTCCAACAAAATGTTCATATGGACATCGATCAACCCAGTAAGAAAGTACCAATCGGTTATACATTCACATAGTTACCTCGAAGGAGGATATTTCATTCTTTGGAGAGACAGACTCATTAATGAGAATGAACAAAAATTATTCATTTATGAAGGAGTTGCTCAAATAGTTGACTCTACTACATATGAAGAATCTATGTTAGATATAGATTCTTCAAAATGGTTAGATGATATAAAAACTGAATTAGAATCCATGTATGTTAATCAAGTCTGAGAACTTGTTGATCCTCCTGAAGGTATTGTACTAATAAGGAACAAATGGGTTTTCAAGTGAAAGATTGGTGCAGACAAAAATATGGAAACCTACAAAGCTAGGCTTGTAGCGAAAAGGTTTCGCCAAAGGGAGGGAATAGACTACAATGAGACTTTTTCTACCATAGCCATGCTTGAATCAATTCGGATTTTGTTAGCTATCGAAGGACACTAAGATTATGAGATTTGGAAAATGGATGTCAAAATAACTTTTCTTAATGGTTACATTAAGGAAAACATATTCATAAAACAACCTAGAGGTTTGAATCTCAAGATCATTCCAAGGTATGGATGGTTAAGAGATCCATTTATGATTTTAAGTAAGCTTTGAGGAGTTGGAATCATCATTTTAATTAGATAATCAAAGAGTTTGATTTCATAAAAAAAGGTAGATGAACCTTGTATGTACAAAAAGGTTAGTGGGAGTGCCATCACTTTCTTTGTACTTTATATTGACTATATCCTATTGATTGGAAATGACATTGGCATGCTCACTAATGTGAAAATCAAGGAGAAGCGACCTATATTCTTGGCATTCGCATCTATAGAGATAGATCAAAGAGAATGATAGGGCTTATCAAAGGAAATAAGTGGAACGTGTGTTGAAGCGGTTTAACATGTAAGATTCCAAAAAGGGATTATTGCCTATGAGGCATGACATCTACCTTCCTAAGGCTTTGTTACCTCAAATACCTAAAGAAAGGGAAAATATGGCAAAGGTTCCATATGCTTCTGCCATTAGAAGCCTTATGTAGGTTATGTTGTGTATAAGGTTGAATATCACATATGCTATTAGTGTGACTAGTAGATGTCAATCCAATTCATCATTAGATCACTGGACCGTTGTTAAAGCTATCCTTAAGTACTTGAAAAGGACTAGGGATTTAGTTTTGATATATGAAGGAGGTGACTTGAGGATTGACAGATTCATAGATTTTGATTTTTAATTAGATGTGGATGATAGAAAGTCTATCTCTAGACACTTGTAATAGAGGGCCAATTGCTGGAAGAGTTTTAAGAAAGCTATAACTATTAATTCCACTGCAGAAGCCGAGTATGTACTGCATCATATGCAACAACTGAAGTAGTTTGGATGCGATAGTTCATAATAGAACTAGATGTGGTTCCATCCATTCAGTCATTGATCTCTCTCTACTGTAATAATAATGGAGCCATTACCCAAACAAAGGAATCAAGGTCTTACTAGAAATCTAAACACATTGAAGGGCATTATCATATTATCAGTGAAATCATTGGGAGATGCGATGTAGTAGTGCAGTAAATAGCTTCAGCTAAAAACACAATTGATACACTTATTAAAGCAATGAGTCAGAAGAAGTTAGAGTTCATCTTGAAAAGATGGGACTGAGATATTGTAATGAGTGGCTCTAGGATTAGCTTTAATTTAAGTGGGAGATTGTTGGAGTGATATGCCTTAGAGCTTAACTTAAATGTAATAATTGAATCCCAATGGCAATAAAATATATAGTATATGTAAATGAATTCCACATTTGTTATAAATTATATATGTCCCATTAGTTTTTTTGTATAAGAATCTATTTTTAAAGAGTTTGAGAATATGAGTGACAGATTGTCTTTGCCACTATACTATAAAATGTGTTAATGGTCATAGAATAATCGATTGGGACATCAATAATTCAGAAGACCATCACTATTGTTGCATCTATTTTAAGTATGTGATACTTATGGTAATGGAGGTAGTGAGTCTCATGCTATACACATGTGATCTCGTGACAACATTTGGATTCTAATTTGATGCATAAGTTAAACAGGTGAAGTTAGATGATGAATACATGGGTTTTACCACAATCAATATTCAATCGTCTAGGTCATAATTGTGCATATAGTCCTTTGACTTATAATGGCATGTTATCTAATATGTTGGTGGCTATAGTTTGTTACTGCTTACATATTTCTACTAGTCACATGGAGGTATATGGCATGTGATGGCTATACTTAGTGATATGTTGAGATAAATATTTTCCAATATAAAATTTATTAACTTAGGTAAACAAGAAAGGAATCTCATGACGTCTAGTTCTCCTATATATGAAATCCTTGGCCAAGTACATAAGAGTCATTAGAAAGTTATTTCTAGTAGGAATCGAGATCATAAAGGATTAGAACCTTAAGGCGATCATATGATCAACGCATATAGGGTTTGACGATTCCATGACCTTAGCTGAGATCGGGAATCCATGATGAAGGAACTCGAGTGCATGGTAGTTATGATATATAGGTCTATTATGATATATAGGTCTATGTAAAAGTTCATTGATTTGATCATCGACATTCATTCCTATTTAGGTAATCTCAATATGTTATGTTATACGACACTCATCATGACTTACAGGAGTATGTATAAGATGGGGATTCTATAAATAGATAAACAGAAAAGAGTTTTCTCAATTTTGTTGCTATTTAGGACATGAACCTAGCAAGTCACACATCATAAAGCATTGAGCAGGCTAAGGATAAAGATATTATATATTAATATTTAATTGAAGTGTACAATTAATTATTAATTATAATTGAATTGAACTTGTAATTAAATTTACAAAGACCCTAGCATGTCTTGAAGTTCTTTTCACAAAGAGTATTTTCTATTTAATTATATTGTATGAGATGCAAACTATTAAAGACTAAATAGAAATTTGGACTTACACTAAGAAGGGAATAAATTATTAATTATGAGATAATTAATTATTTATTGTGTGGAGATTCTCCACTAACTAAAGTGATGACAACTCACTCTCCACTAACTTTTAATTTGAGAAGGGTTCTCATGTAAACTACTAATGGTTAACATGTGTTAAAAAGGCCGGAAAAGAGTGTTGAGTCTTCTAAATTAGTTGGTTATCTCTATAACGTAATCATACATGAGATAAAGTGTTCGTCATGTGCATGTAAAGTATGGTTACATTTTTTCCATGCTTTTTAAGAGTGATAAGAAAATAAAATGTAAGGTTGGAATTATTCAATATAATTTTTCTTCTTCTTCAAAAGGTGAAAAAAGAGAAGAAAAATATGAAGAGTTCATATTATTCTCTCTTCTTCTTCTTCTTTTTCTTCTTCTAACTCTAAGAAAAGTAAAAAATGGGAAAGAACCAAAGTTAAGGTCCAAGTTATATCTCTTGCACACTCCCTAAAATTAGAGGAAGAACTTGAATAAAAAATCAAGGGCAACCTAGAAAGGAAGGATCAAGTCCATCATTAAATAGGAGGGGAGTCCTTGCTTGCTCAAGCTTGGTGTCAGATAAACTACAAGTTTCATATTTGAGGAGCTTAACAAAGGAGAGAGGAAAGGTATAATGGTACTTTAAACTCTCCTCTTTTATGGTTAATGTTTGATATAGATCTACATCAGTCGAGTTCGACA
Organism: Codiaeum variegatum; assembly: GCA_948294925.1. Taxonomy (NCBI): domain Eukaryota; kingdom Viridiplantae; phylum Streptophyta; class Magnoliopsida; order Malpighiales; family Euphorbiaceae; genus Codiaeum; species Codiaeum variegatum. Next base: position 4,168 of record CAOJBK012974306.1, read on the forward strand.
TCAACTAAGGGGTTCAGAACCCTGTATCAAACTGGTTCGACATCAACTAAGGGTTCGAGATTAGACCGAGCCTAATGAGTCTGCTAGTCACTCCCTAAACCCCCCAAACCTTTAGAGATTTGGCCCATTAGCCTTTGAGGTTCACATGTCAAACAGAGATAGACTTACTACATCAATCAGCAGTCTTCCGATCATATCACGGTCACATCAAGGTACTTATAGACTACCTAAAGTAGACATATGTCCTACCCATGAAGGAAATGGACACGTGTCCTAGCTACAAGGTCTCAGCCTTATATATACTCCTCAAATAGGCATACTCAGGAATGACTCAATACATACATTAGAGCCACAGTTCCATTTCTGAGAGCTTCTTTTATCACAACTCCTCTAGAGTTACTAACTTAGCTGTTAGAGGGTTTACGCTGGACACAAGTACGGCCACCCCTGACTGGTTTCTCTGTCTTTACAGGTTCATTCAACCTAACTAGAGGAGTTCAATTCAAATTATGTGAAAATCTATCACACATTAAAGTGTTTTGCACAAAATTGGTGATAAAATCTTATTGGGTAAATGTGGTCCATAAATCATTCATGCAATTAAGTCAAAGAGTTTAATATAATTCATAGATGTCTTTTGTTAAAAGTGTTTTGACAAAAAAATAATAAACGGAAAAATTAATTTTTAATTTTATTAATAAAAATAATTTTAATTTTTCATACTTCTGCTGCGCGACTCGCTTTTTCCCCTTCACTCAAGTCTAAGGATATTTACATAAAGTCTTTATTAAGAGGTAATAACAATGACACTCAAATCGTCTATATATTTGTTATCGTTTAGTCGGGTTAATCTAATGAACTTGTTAATTCTAACAAGCATCCACATATCAGTCTAAGTGTCAGCACACCATCACTACAAGAAAATAGGATTTTACCGGTGGAACTATTGCAACAGTTGCTAAAATCGTCGCTTATTTTACAACTCATAATTTTTTTAGGAGGTAAACGAGGCATTTTCGAACTACGTCTCTAAGTACAGACGTTTATATGAGAGAAATCAATTTACATTGGTAGATGGAGAAGGGAGAGACGATTGCAAGAGGCAAAATCACTTCCGCCTCTACACTGAGATGGAAAATAGGTGGGAGATTGATAGATTTTAGAAATTAATTAACTAAAGTAATTATTTTTTAGTCTAAAAATTTTTCCTTCTTCCATTACGTTGTTATTCTGCTCTGTGATTGACAACTGAAGATTGTATTCTTCTTTAACAAAATATTTTAGTTTTCAATTATGAAAATAATTTTATATTAAATTCTTACAATTTAGTCATGTTCTCTAATTTACAGGTTTAGATTTTTTGTTTTAGCTCCTCTCAAACCTAACTTTGTGTTTTGAAAAGTTGCACTATCGATTAATCTGAAAATCATCTTCTCTACAAATATCAATCGTCCACTTAAACAAAAGGTATTTTAAATTGCTTTTCCATTATTTTATAATTTCAATTCTTTAAGTTTTTATTGGTTGGGTTTAATCCCTTCTTTTCTGCAAATTCAATTATGCCTTGTATTTCTATCTGCTGGTTCTTTGTGAATTCAATTTTGCCTAAAATTTTTTACTATTTTTTTATATCCCTTTTATGTTGGGTTGGTTACGTTGGAGTCTTAGTAATGAGGAAAACTCCTTTTATCTGATTATATTAAGTGATTGCTAATAGACATTAAGGTTGCATTCTGTTGTTTACTTTTCTATTTTGTTCAGGAAGATATGTAAGGTTTTCGTTGTTTTGAAGAATATATACATTGGAAGTGAATGTTTTATATAATTTCATTTGTGCTTGTTCTTTTTTCATACTTCTACTAATGTATTTTGAATTCTACCTTCTTTAAAGGGTGGTTTAAAGTGAATATAAAGCCAGCTAGTGGTTGATATTGATTAATATGATGTAGGAAGGGTGGTCCTGATGCTTGTTCTATTTCTCTCATTTATCGTTGTGTTCTGTTCTTTTGCCTCTGATATGTCTTACTACTGGCTACTACTGGTCTTGAGTTTTCTGGTTTATTCCCTTTAATCACTGGCCTATGTATTTTTTATTCATTTTTTAGTTATGTTGGGCTGTCTCTGCTATGTTCTTACTGCTACTGTCTATTGTCTTTTTCACTTCAACAATTTGTCCAACAGGGTTTACTGGTTTTGTAACTTAGATTTTGATTAATTGATAAATCTTATCTTCTTTAAAAAACTAATGTAGGAGGGGTATTGTCTCTGGTTATAGCTTTCCTTTTTATCTATACATCTACTTATGTGAAATCCCATAGGACTGTCTTTTGAATTGCAAATAATATTATTCTCTTGCTGGTGATCAGTTTCTTGATGTTGGTATATGTACTTTTTCGTTCATTTCATGATTGGTACATAAGTATATATGATTTACCTTGTGTATTTTTTAAGTTTGAAGTTACATATTTTAGCATTCATTATCCTTTATTTTCTCAAAGAAAGATCTGTGGGACATGAAAAGGAGTAGGGTGGTGGTACTCTTTATAAATTAGCACTAGAAGTAGGAGTTTTAAGAAGCAGTATGAACTGTTTGAAGGAAGTTACCGAGTTGTTCAAAAGAAGCAAAATCAAAAAATTAGGATTTCAGTTTTGAAAACTTTTGGAAAAAATTTTTTCCATGTTAAAATTCTTTTAATATAGTTGGTTTTGCCATTTATCAAACTCTTTGATAAATTCCTAAATCTAGAAATTGGACCAATAACTCAACCAATGATACTTTTACCAATTTATATGAAAATCACAAATTTAACCAAGAAGGTTTAAAAGTATTAAATACATCAACTCCTTCATTCGTTTAGCTCCTTAAGTATGAATCATCTAGCTTAAAACATACCAACCCTTCCTAAAGCTTGTATCTCCTTCCTCTTTAAGAAGCTTGAACTTCCTCTCTTTGGTTGCCCAAACTTTGGTTCTTGCTCCTTTATTTGAGTGCTTGTGAGTGGGGGGATTGGTTTTGGACTTGCAAGTTCCACACCTTCTTTCTTAAAGAAATAGAAGAAGAGTTTGTATTTGAAGAACTCTTCTTCAAAAGAAGACTCATTTCTCTCTATTTAGTGTGGCTTTAGAAGCTTTCTCTCTCTAACTCTTAGAGACTTTTTCTTTCTAACTCATAAAGAAATTCAAATGAGGAAGATGATGAATAGTGCTTCTATCAACTTCTCTTATAGAAGAGATGATTACCTACTAATACATACACCCATACCTCTTCTTACTTTTTCCTTAAAATAAGGAGAATAATGGATAACTTATCTCATTAGACCATTGATTATTTGACTAGTCAATTAGATTAAGTTCACAATTAGTATGAATTCCTCTAATCCTTAATTAACCACATCTAATGTGGATCAGGTTAACATCTCATGTCTATGCCTAATTAATTATGTGTGTCCAAAACCTTTTCAATAAATCATGCATATTTGTATGTCATACAAATTATGACTTAATTGAAATAATCTCTTTATGAATTAAACTTCAAGACATGTTAGGGTCTTTAAAAATTTAATTACAAGTTTAATATAATTATCATTAACAATTAATTAAACTCTTTAATTAATTAATAATATAATTTATTTCTAAGCATAAGGATTAACTTTATGGTGTGTGACTTACTAAGTTCATGTTCGAATTAGCAATGATATAAAGAACACTATTTTCTTTCTTCCAAGTGTGTAATCCTCATTTTACACTTAGTCCCACAAGTCATGAATAACCTCTAGCATAACATATCATGACTACCCAATTAGAAATTAATTTCAGTGATCGTACCATTGACATTGCATGAACCTCTTGATCATAATTATCATGCACTTGAATCCCTTCATTGTGGATTTTCAATCTTAGTTAGGATCATGGAATAGTCAAATCCTGTATACTAGATCATATGACCTCTATTCGATTTCAATTCTCGAAAAACCTGATTCCTACTAGAAACTCTTCTTAGTGAATCTTATCTACCTTGGCCAAGTATTTGAGTATCAAGAATAACCAGAAGTCATAGGATTCTTTCCTTATTTATCCAAGTTAATGAATTCTTTCTTAGAGATCATTTATCTCATCATATCATTGATTATGGCCATCACATGCTATATAGCAATATTTGTATAGCATCTGTATGTAAGCAGTAATAAACCATAGCCACCAATATGCTAGATAACATGTCACCTCAAGTTTAAGGATTATATGCACAGTTATGATCTAGATGATAAGATATTGACTAGTCGGTAAAACCCATATATCTATCATCTAAGATCAATGTTCAACTTACTCATCACATGAGTATGCTCATATGTTGTCACGACATCACATGTCTGTAGCATGAGACTCACTACCTCCATACCAATAAGTATCTCATACTTATCAGTAATGGCAACAGAGGTGATGATCTTTTGGATTATTGACGTTCCAACCAATAATCTTATGATCATTAACATACTTTAAAGTCTATGATAAAGAGAATTTTTCACTCATATTCTCAAACTCTTTAAGAATAGATTCTTTTACATAAAACTTATGGAACATATATATATTTAACACTAAAATGAATAATTCATTAAATGAAATATATATGTTAAATTTATGTTATAGGAATTATGATTGCAAACATATATAATTTACAATGTTTTAGGGTATACATCTCTAACATTGTTGATTTTGTATAATACATAAATGTTTGAATTTAGAATAATATGAAATTTTCTTAGCTGTATTCTAAGGGCATATTTGATCATTGGAATTAAACATTTTCATGTAGAATTAGTTTATCATGAAAATAGCTTTTTAGACCAGTAGCTTTGTATTTGTTCTATTTTCATGTCACACCCAAATGTCATTAACTAAAAATTTTCTTAATGTTATCATTATTTTTTAAAAATTTTTGATTTCGTCAATTCTATGTCTCTCAAAATATGTTAGCAATTAATAAAGTAAAAGTTTCAATTTTTAAAGGTAGGTTTTTATGAATTTAATTTTATAGTACTCTAACTCAATTTACATGGAAAGTATTTATATTTCATTATAAGGAACTTAAAATTTCATCTCGGTAAAAGATTGTATTATACTCCTACATATACAAAAGAAAGATTAAAAAAAAAAACAATTTTCTTATAATAACTAGTAACTAATAACTTTCCCGTTTCTGGTTTGTTGTTCTTCTACAGCTATGTCTTTATTGTGTTATGTATTTCTTTTATCTGTTCTGATCTTGTGTTTTGGTTTGTATCATTTTTTTCTTCTATTTTGTTGCTCCTGGTCTATTGTTCTGGTGTGTGCTACTACTTGTTTCTGGTTGTTATCCCTGGCTGTTGAACTGTTAATATTGGTTCTTCCCACCTTGCTTGTTGTAATCTCTTTCCTGTGAATTGTCTGGCAACAGAAGTGGCCCCTGTTTATACATTTACCATCTTTATCTAATGAACTTTCTTCAATAAAAAAACTAGTAACTAATAACTAGAAGTTCAGAATTGATGGCATGGTTTTAAGACATTACTTGTGTGTCTAGTTCCATATAGCTATTGTGTTTCTTTGGTCAATATATGCTAAAACTTAGAAACAACAAAAGAAGATTGTTCAAAAGCTCACAAACTTGATTTCTCTTACCTGACATCAAGACTATAGACTAATTAATTAAACTTTAATCCAAATTTAATTTAAGAACTAAACAAAAATATTCATAAAATATTGATAATTGGGAATATTCTCTATATATTATCAAATGATGTGATGACACATGCATAAGCTAACTAGCTAGTGAGCTAGAGAAAAACATAAACCTTAACGAAGTTCAATTAGAGAAAAGCAAAGTGCTTAAATTGGGCACTAATTAACTTAGTCATTGCTTAAATTATAAACACCTGATATATAAATCAAAACTGATTAGGTGGAATTAAGCACTACTATTTAATTAATTTTGACAATAAAGTTTTGTTTATAGCCATAGACCATCCTTGCTAGCTAGCTAGCTATACAACTTGGATATTTCTTTATTTTTGTATTTCTTTATTATTCTTCATGTTCACCTTTAAATATAATGTCCAATAGCGACCTTTAATATATATGCAGGATATTATAGTATAAATTGAGAACTTAAGGTCTTATCTGCCACGAAACTCGCGTCAACTTATTAATTTGTTTCGTAAAGTGCAATTAAAAGTAAAAACGATTTTGATTTTGAAAAGTAAAGTAACAATTCAACTAAACCAAGCAATGAAATATGTGGTATACAATTATATGAATAGGTCCCAAGATCTTTACAATTCGTAGTGTAGCATCTATGAATTTAAGTAATTGGGTCAATGAAATGCAATCATTCAATTAGAACTTATTCTACTAGCAATTGCATTCATAGAAATAATCTAAAGAAAATATGCATCAATCAATAGATTTAAGACTAAAACTTATATCTGTAATTCATTTTATAATCTCAATTAAATAGTTCCGGATTTAAATTTCCACTCTAGCTCCATCACTCAAACCCTAACTTAAACTAATTGGTAATCAAGCAATTATATATAACCATTAAATAAATTCAATCAAGCACAAGTTTAACAATAGCAAAGAGCTCAATTACTGTAATTCATATCAAGACTACTTCATGCTCAATCTCTAGACAATGGACATTTAGCTCATGATTGGTTTAAATCTCAACAAATTAACAATGAAATCAATGGAAATAATGTTTAATCTCTTAACACAAAGATTAGAAAAAGAAAATTCAAATAAAAGTGTTAAGATTATAAACCACAAGAAAGTTGCAAAAAATCTCAATCTCCTTGGAGAAATTCAGTTTTATCCTTGATTACAAGCCAAAATAATATAAAAGCTAACTAAAACAATGAAAGTAACTTTGAAGAATTCTAGTCTAAACCTTCCAAAACAGTGTTTCTCTCACTAAGTTTGTTGTTTTGTACTGAATAGAATGACCTAAACAACTGACAAAGTCAAATTTATAGTTGCAAGAAAACTTCATACGCACTGCCATAACATAGGCGCATGGGCTCGTACAAGGGAAATTAGCTCGTGCGAATGTTGAATTTTAACACAGAGAAGGGTACGGCCAAAACTGGATTCGCACAGCCATATCGCCTATCCACACAGCCTCATATGGTCTTGATTATCTAGCTCTTTTCAATACAGTAGTTGGTACGGTGTTAAGCATTTGGCACGACCTGTGTAGTGACCAACAATTCCTTGGAACCCTTTAAAAATACTTCAATCTCCCTCACTCATGAACTTTATCTTTCAATCCAATAACACTATTTTCGTATTGATTCTTGATTTTCTCTAAACAGCACTTAACAAATATATTAAATGAAAATTTTGGGAAAACATAAACTTAAACATTGAAGAAAAATATTTAAAATTATGCCCAGAACAATCCCTCTAACACGCCGCGGGGGGGGGGGGGGGGGGGGGGGGGGGGGGGGGGGGGGGGGGGGGGGGGGGGGGGGGGGGGGGGGGGGGGGGGGGGGGGGGGGGGG
>CAOJBK012975132.1:0-15641 GCA_948294925.1 Codiaeum variegatum
AATGCTTCAATTAATCGTCCATGAGGCACCAATAAACAGAAAAGAAGTTGAGCTGTCCACTAAATATCAATGAATATCAGCCCCTCAACTATATATATTCAACAACCATCTGCATTCATATAATTTTCTTTTCTTGACTAAATACCAAGAGAACTAATAAAACCTAATCACATAACTTGGACCATTAAGAACCATGTATCTATTACAATAATGAGCAAAGGAGTGGATGCACTGGCAACTGTCTAATAGTGCAAACTCAACTGAACAAAAGCAAATGTAACCAAGTTATGTGATCAAATTGATGCACAGTAGGAACAGACATTTTTTAGAAGTACCTTAGGCTAAACTCATGGATGCAGTGAGCCATTCCCATCCCACAGAAAGCAGACCTACAATCAAGAAATCAAGATAAAATACAATCCTATCACTTTGATGCAAACCAAAAGTTACAAAACACAACATATCCAAACATAAATGTATGTAAAAGAATAACATGAAAATGAAAGGAAAGAGAAAGAGTCATGAAGAAATTAGGCTACAAACCTCTGAAATTCAATGACAGCACTTGAACTTGAATAAGAACAAGAAAGAATAGTCTCCAATGTATTGATCAAATTTCCTAGAAACATAATTCAACCAAAGACACATAAGTCAAGCTTATTAAATTTGCAACTTCTTCATAAGATGAAAGATTAAAAATTTGGTAGATGGTTACATTTTTTTTTTGGAATGAATTGGTGAAATCCCTACCCATTTCAGAGACAATAACATGCCATGTACAAATTAAGCATCCAGCTTTACAACAGTTTGCAATTATTCTTGATTAGTAATTGCTGAAGGCTTATGCAATCCATCAATCAATGTCGTGTATGTTATGTCATCTAAACATTCTCCACTAGAGGACATATCATCACATACTTTAAAAGCTTCCCCTATCTTCCCTTCCTTAACAAACCCATTTGTAAGTGCATTATAAGTAACAGTATCTGGGATGACTCCTTTTTTAATCATCTTATTCATAAGCTTAGCAGCTTCTTTCATATTTCCCAATTTGCAATACCCATCTATCATGATAGTGTAAGTAATTTTATTAGGATATATATTAAGTAAATCCATTTCCTGCAAGACATCATCCACTTTATCCATCTGCCCTAGACGACAATAACCACCAATAAGTGCAGTATAGCAGACAACATTTGGCAACAAGCCCTCCTTCCTCATCTCATCAAGAAGGCAATGAGCATCATCAACAAGGCTGATATTGCAGAGCCCATATATTAGACTAGAATACGTGGCTTGAGTTAATGGGATGCCTCTACTTCTCATGTCATCACGAAGTCTAAAGGCCGCCATCATGTTCCCACCTTTACAGTAAGCTCTAATTAGTGTATTGTAAACAACAGAATTCAGCTTCATTTTCATAGTAACCATCTCCTCCAACAACTTTTCAGCCTCTTCAATTTTATTGGCTTTACAATATCCATCTATCAGGACCCCATAGGTATGAACATCTAGGACATGACCGTTCCTTTTGCATTCATCCCAAAGCCAACAAGCTTCTTCCATTTTTCCCATGCTACAAAGCCCATGCAGCAGTGAATTGTAAGTATACATATCTGGCTGAACTCCTTGCCTGACCATCTCTTCCTTAAGTTTAAAACCTTCATCAACTTTGCCATCCTTGCAACATCTCTGTATAAGTGTATTGTATGAGATATTGTCCAAAACCAAACCCCTTGCTAGCATCTCGAGGAGAATCTTAACAGCCCCTTGTGTGTTACCAGCCTCACAAAGTCCATTAATGAGCGCATTTGAGGTAATAATACTAGCTGCAGAGCCTTTCTCCAATAGGTTAAACCAAAGTTCAACTGCCTCGGATTGTTTACCTTCATTACATAGCCCAGTAAACAATATGGTCAGCAAACTATCTCCAGGCTTTATATTTCTTATCAGCATCTCCCTAGTAAACCGAAGAGCAGAGCCAAACCTAGACCTCGAACACAATCCCCGAATAACTGAAACAAATGCAGCATGGTTTATCTCTAAACCAGTTGATAGCATTTCCTCCAAAATGAGTTCAGCAGATTCCATTTGATTTATCTTGCAAAAACCTTCTAAAACTGAGTTAAATGTAACTTTATTGGGAATGATCCCCTTGGATACCATATCATCTCTTATTTCTAGTGCAAGATCAACATTCCCCATCCTACAATAACCATCAATTAACGTGTTATACACAACAATGTTCGGCACAAAACCTTTAGCAGACATTTCTTTCAAGATACAGTTAGCTTCATCAAATCTCTCCAACTTAACCAAGCCATTAATGAGAATACTATATGTTATCAAACTCGGGTGCACTCTCTCGTTTACCATTTTTTCTTTAAATTGAAATGCTTCATCTAACCTCCCATTGTTACACAACCCATGTAAGATATTATTATATGTAACAACATTTGGAGAAACACCCTTTTTTTCCATTTTAAGAAACAATGCAATAGCATCCCCCAGTTTACCTCCCTTGCAAAAGGCATTAACCATAGTAGTAAACAAGTAAACATCCGGCGTGATACCGCCGCTACAAATCATATCAAACACGCCATAACACTTGTTTAACTCATTAGCTTTCACCAAAGAACTCAACAAAAAATTGCAAGTCTTGAGAGATGGAAACAAACCCTTTTCAGCAAATAAACTAAACACATCAACAGCAAAATCAAAACCCAGATGCTTAAATTGTGTACTGTAAACATGTACAACTAAATCAACTACTTTAACTGAAACATCTGGTTCAAAAGCTGAATGCAATTCAGCCATTCTCATTGCAATCTCAATATGTCTCCTCTGCAAATCACTGGAATACAAAACTGGCACTTTCCCATCAATCAATCTTATAAAAAGCAATCTAGCAGGGGACACAAGATTAGAAGAAACCAACAAACGAATCAAAAGGCAATAGGAAGTTACAGTGAAACGAAACTTACACTTATTAGATGCGAAATAAAAGAAATTCAAAGTAGTTTTAGGATTCACATTGGACCCAAAATCACGGAAAAACCGATCAAACTCGTAGGGAGTTAAATGGGGCAGAAGTTCTCTGCATTTAGAAGAATCAAAAGAAGGTTTAGAGAGAATAGAAAATACCCAATTGGATAAACTTTGATTCAAAGGCTGCTGTTGTTCTTGAGGCGGTGGCTCATGAGGATTTGGCTGGTGCTGTTGGTGAATTGGGGATGTAAAACAGGTTAAAGGGCGAGTTATTGGATGATAAAGAAAGATAGGTTTAATAACTGCGAGCTTTCTCAAATCCATTACCATTTGTGTTTACAAACAACACAGATTGATTAATTGATTGATTTTATTTATAGTGCCATTGGAGAGTTTTCTGAATTGTTGAGAGGACTGAAACAGCCACGATATAGAGGAAGAAAGGTGGATTTCAGCGAGAGGTCCGCGAGTCTACCATTAGAATGGAGAATAGGCTCTCGTGCCGCCACAGAGCCAAAATCAGGGTTGTGGGGAAGAGAGAGAAAAGGAGGGGTTAGATGAATTTGGATGAATTTGTGTCCAAGGAAAGCACATAATAAATTTTGGGCCGGTGGCATGTTTGGGCTTCAGCGAGTGTGGGATGTTTTTTCAGATTTTTCATTTGGACACTTGTAGGCCCAAGAATAAACCTAAAGAATTTTTATATAGTGTTTAGATAATGTTTAATTACAGTGCTTCACACCCCACCAACCAACACTGCCTTAATGTTTTTATATTATTGATTGGAATTACGTGGTTACACCCACTTCATAAAAATGATATTTTTACTAGTCAAAACCTGGTATTTTGTCAAAAGTATAATTTTTTATATTATCAAATTTTTTTTATTTTATTTTTCAAAATTTTAAATTTTATTATGATATAAATTTTACGTTTTCTTTTGTTGAGTTGTTGAATTTAAACATTTTAATCAAGTTTTAATATTTTTATTCATTACTTTGATTGATTTCAATTGAAATAACACATATAATTTCTCCAAAATATCTATAAATTATTTATCACAAATAATCTTTATGAAAACCATTTCATTTTTCCTGAAATTAAAAATAAATAATATAATGAGTTATATAATATATTTACTAAGAACTTGTCATCAAATTAATTTGGTAAAGTATTATAAAAACTCATAAAACTAATCTATATTTAGCAATTTTGACAGCAACACAAACTAATTGATGTTGAGAATATTAATTAATTTTGTATGGATGGTTTTTAATTTTCATAAAAAAATTTAAAAAATATAAAATTTTATATAACTATACAATTCATAATTTTTAACATTAATATCGATAAAAATGTGGCCCTCATATATATAAAATAATTTTCTAACTCTATTGCTGCCTTCATTTAAATAATTTCATCAATATAATTATATCTAAATAGCACGTTATTACTTTCAAAATCAAAGATTACAAATTAGAATAAAATATATATGCATAAAATATTAAACAAATATAAATAATAAAGTACTAAGTAACAACTTAAAATCTCTTATCAAATAAAAAATAAATTACAATCTCTTATAAAAAATAAATAAGTAAATAATAACTGAAAATTCAAAAATTAAAACATGTATATATGGGCTAATAAGATGGTTTTAGCTTTCAAATTGCTTCATTTTCCTAATGGTGAGGCCACTTGATTTCCCATGTCTATTAAATGTTATATTCATTTTATTTTATTAATACCTGAACTCAAATAACTACATAGTACTTGTGTGATATGGACATACTTAGTATGTAAAATATTTTATTTTTATTCTCAATCTTAGTTTTTAGCATTGCCTAGAAATTTAAATTGATTGTCATATTCTAATAGTTTAGAGTAAATATTATCATTATATTCACATATAATTATAAAATCAATCTGTTCCCGTCTTAACAACCCATTCTACCTTTTTATATAGAGATGTTATTTCCAAAGCAATAGTTTTAGAGGGTTATCAATATCCATACTTCATAATAATATCATACATAAGTTATTGAAATAACTTTAAAGTAAATAAATTTCATTTTTTTTAACAGTAGCTCATTGTCAAACTTTTATTGCAATAATTTTCATTTGTAAATAATACATAAAAAAAATGAATAAAAAAATCAACCCACCAAAATAATAGTTTCAAATCAAGTACATCAAATTATAAATTCAATCAACAATAAGAAAAAGTTGAACTTCAAAAAAGAAAAAGTTCAAAATTTAAACCTATTGCTTATGTTCATATAGAAATTCTACTATCTTTTTTTAAAATGAAGAATAAAAAAAATGAAAAGTGATAAGTCTTGGACTCAATCACTTCTGATTTTGGACCTGAATTGGGTAATAGGAACCTGCAAGGTGAACAAGCTGTGAGCTAAGAGAGCCAGGTGTGTTCCTGGCAATAATCCTCCGACTTTCAAGTCAGTACAGGATCTTATGCTTAATTTAGTATGCAGGAATCAGTGTGTAAAAACATACCTAGAAACTGAGTTGATGCTCATTATATATAGTAGCTTAAGGACTACTTTCATAATGAGCATTTATTTGTCAGTTATCAGAGTTATGGACCATTAAGACGCCTGTAACGTCCTTTGAGTGAATGATCCTTAAATGCATAACATTCATATAAGGAGTGTCTCGAATGTACCTCTTCGAAGATAGCCTTCGCATTCATCTTCGAGGTCAGCCTTCGGGTATAGCCTTCGAGGATGGTCATTTCCCTAAGCAAGTGAACTGAACCTTCTATGCTTTTTGGACTGTCTCCTTCCATCATGGGTTCATGTATTTTTTGGGCCTTTATTCATTTAGGCTCATTGTATACTGACCCGTATCAAAAAGTACTTAAATTAAAATAACTTTAGATTTTATCTTTTAATTTTCTTTTTAAAAAATCAAAATGTGTTATCAAATTTAAAATAAAGATAAATTAGACATAACATTTATCATTTAAATTAAGAGGTTTTTTTTTGAACCAATCGTTAAGATGACATTTAAATTAAAAGGATAATTTAATGTTAAAGGAAAATGGATAGAGATGTAAGCTCTTTAGAATTAAAGCCTTTAAATTTTTTTTATTTTATTTTTTCAATTGTTTATGATAATACTTAGTATATGGTATAGTGTAGGACAATTATTTAATAATATTTATTTTTATTTTAGAATATTCAAAGGTATTTTTAAATGTTTTGAAAGAGTGAAAGTTAGAATAACTGCCTTTAATAATATTTATTTTTATTTTAGGCTATTAAAAAGGTTTGAAAGGGAAAAAACTTTACTATAAAATATTCAAATAATTATTTAAGAAAATCATCGCTATATCTATCATTTTAGAAATTTAAAATTTTCAATTATTTTGAAACGGTGAAAATTAAAATAATTATTTTTAATAATATTTATTTTTATTTTAGAATATTAAAAAAATAACAGTAAAAATTAGAATAATTATTTTAATAATATTTATTTTTATTTTAGAATATTAAAAAGGTTTGGGAGGGAAAAAATTTACACATGTACAAATTAATGAAAATAAGAGGGGAAACTTTATTGAGTAAATAATTAATAGATTTATAATTTTTTTTTTAATTTGCTTTATACTTTCAATTTATATACAAAACAAAAATAAGATGAAGATCAATTAAAAATCAGTATAAAATTGACTTGAAATCAATCTAAATCAACTAGTAAAAAAAAAAATAAGTACATAAATGTAAGTATCAATTAAGGAAAGTGCCGTGGCCAAAAAAAAAACAATGAAAAAATAAAAATTGATAATAAAAATGTAAATTTTTCAAAAAGTTTAATTTGTAGTTTTCTTATATTTTTAAAGTTTAAATTGTCACTCTTTTTTATCGTCGGCACTCTACTAATATAAAAAAAAAACGATACTAAAACTTTTGGTTGAAGAAACAATTTAGTCCACCAGGACAACTCTAATATATATATTCATTCGTCCGAAAAAGATAGATACACTTTCTTCTTTTTTTTTTAATTATTTGTATATTTAGAAATTATGTTTAAGATGTTTAGTGACCCATTTATAAAAAAAAACAGCAAATTTCAAAGTTAGTTTTAAGTCTTAATTAAGATAAAGTTAACAATTTATTAGAATTAGATATCGTTTGAATTATTTGATCTACTTCTCAGGATATATATTTTATGAGAAGCACTTTTTTCAAAAAGTTATTTCTTAGAAAGTGTACTTCTCGATAAATAATAATATGTTTAGTTTATATACTACTTCTCGAGAAGTGAAATTTATTTTTTTATTTTTATCATTTTTTTATTTATTTTTTATTTATTTAAACTCAAGAAGTTAAAATTTTCAAGTTTCTCATGAGAAAGTGTACTTTCTCCAAACTCAGTAAGTAAATTTTTTATTTTTTAGAAAATTTTTTTGGATGATAGTAACTAAACAAGATAAAAATTTACACTTTCTAAAAAATTCTATTTATTGAGTTAACTTATCTTGTAACAAACGATACCCTAGAAAATCAGTTTAAAAATTCACACTTTTTTGATACGTCCCAAATAAAACTCTCAAACTTGAATCCATATTAAGAAGCCAAAGAAAATAGAATCAACTTTATTGATTGAAAAAATAGATCTAGATAGAATAAACAAAAATTAACTAGATTCACGTTAACAAAAAATAAAAATTATAAGAAGAAGCAGAGACGTGATTGACAGAAACATCACCGTCGAAGAAATTACTGGTGAAGTTGTATCAGAAATGAAATTTGAAGTTTATCTTCTTCATGTAATCCAAAGAAGCCCTATGAAATTGATATTTTTAACCTTCTACGAGTTTCAAATTTTCTCTTTTCAATGTAGGAGTTTTAAAATTTTTTTTAGTGATTTCATTTCTTGAGTTGGAAACTGAAATTTTAATAATCCCTTCACATCTTTTCATCTTACTCAATATTTATAACAGTTATCAGAGTTATGGACAGTTAAGAAATTTGTAACGTCCTTGGAGTGAATGATCCATAAATGTGTAACGTTCATATAAGGAGTGACCCGAAGGTCCCTCTTCGAAGTTACTCTTCGCGTTCCTCTTCGAGGACAACCTTCGAGGACATCCTTCGAAGACAGCCTTCGGGTATAGCCTTTTTCCTAAGCAAATGGCATGAACCTTCTATGTTTTGTGGGTTGTCTCCTTCTAGCATGGGCTCTTATATTTTTTTGGGCCTTTACTCATTTAGACCTATTTTATACTGACTCGTATCATTTTTATTTTGTTGAGTTGCTGAATTTAAACATTTTAATCAAGTTTTAATATTTTTATTCATTACTTTGACCTACTTCAATTGAAATAACAAATATAATTTCTTCAAAATTTCTGTAAATTATTTATCACAAATAATATTTCTAAAACCATTTCATTATTTCTCAAATTAAAAATAAATAATATAAAGAGTTATATAATATATTTACTAAAAACTTGTTATCAAATTGATTTGATAAAGTACTATAAAAAGTCATAAAACTAATCTATATTTAGCAAGTTTGATTGCAACACAAACTCTAATTGATGTTGAGAATATTAATTAATGTTGTATGGATGATTTTTAATTTTCATAAAAAATTTTAAAAAATACAAAATTTTATATA
Source organism: Codiaeum variegatum (assembly GCA_948294925.1). NCBI lineage: Eukaryota > Viridiplantae > Streptophyta > Magnoliopsida > Malpighiales > Euphorbiaceae > Codiaeum > Codiaeum variegatum. Next base: position 8,635 of record CAOJBK012975132.1, read on the forward strand.
ACTATACAATTCATAATTTTTGACATAAACATCTATAAAAATGTGGCCCTCATATATATAAAATAATTTTCTAGCTCTATCACGCCTTCATTTAAATAATTTCATCAATATAATTATATAGTAATAGCATGTTATTATTTTCAAAATCAAAGATTACATATTATAATAAAATATATATGCATAAAATATTAAACAAATATAAATAATAAAGTACTAAATAACAACTTAAAATCTCCTATTAAATAAAAAATAAATTACAATCTCTTAGAAAAAAATAAATAAGTAAATAATAATTGAAAATCTGAAAATTAAAACATGTATATATGGGCTAATAAGATGGTTCTAGCTTTCAAATTGCTTCATTTTCCTAATGGTGATTCCACTTGATTTTCCATGTCCATTAAATGTCATATTCATTTCATTTTATTAATACTTTAACTCAGATAACTACATAGTACTTGTATAGATAACTACATAGTACTTGTATAGATATGGGCACATTTAGCATGTAAAATATTTTATTTTTATTCTCAATTTTAGTTTTTAGCATTGCCTAGAAATTTATATTCATTGTCATATTCCAATAGTTTAGGGCAAGTCTCATTATTATATTCACATATAATTACAAAATTAATATGTGTCAATCTTAATAACTCATTCTACTTTTTTATGTAGAGATGTTCATTCCAAAGCAATAGTTTCTGAGGGTTATCAATATCCCTATTTCATAATAATATCATACATAAGTTATTGAAATAAATTTAAAGTAAATAAATTCCATTCTTTTTAACATGTGTAGCTCATTGTCAAACTTTCATTGTAATAATTTCCACCTGTAAAGAATACTTTAAAAATCAATAAAAAAATTCAACCCTCCAAAAGAACAATTTCAAATTAAATCCATCAAATTATAAATTCAAACAACAATAAGAAAAAGTTGAGTCTCAAAAAATAAAAAGTTTAAAATTTAAAGCTATTGCTTATTTGAAATTATACTTTTTAAAAAAATGCAGAATAAAAGAAATGGAAAGTACTTACCACCATAAAGTTTTGAAAATATGTATCAAATGATGGAATACATTAAAATGTGATGACATGACATAGTTGTTGAAATATAAAGGTGATACATTTTTTCTTTTATTTTTTCAAAAATTAAAATAACTTTAGATTTTATTTTTTAAATATCAAAATGTGTTATCAAATTTAAAATAAAGATAAATTAGACATAACTTTTATCATTTAAATTAAGAGGATTTTTTTTGAACCAATTGTTAAGATGACATTTAAATTAAAAGGATAATTTAATGTTAAAGAAAAATGGATAGAGATATAAGCTCTTTAGAATTAAAGCATTTTTATTTTTATTTTTATTTTTATTTTTATTTTTATTTTTATTTTTTTTTCATTTGCTTCTAATAATACTTAGTACATAGTATAGTGTAGGACAATTCTTTAATAATAATTATTTTTATTTTAAAATATTCAAAGGTATTTTTAAATGTTTTGAAATAGTTAAAGTTAGAATATTTGTCGTCAATAATATTTATTTTTATTTTACACTATTAAAAAGGTTTGGAAGGGAAAATGCTTTGTCAAAAGATATTCAAATGATTATTTTAAAAAAATTATCATTATATCTATTATTTTAGAATTTGAAATTTTCAACTATTTTAAACAGTGAAATTTAGAATAATTATTTTTAATAATACTTATTTTTATTTTAAGATATTAAAAGGATAACAATAAAAGTTAAAATAATTATCTTTAATAATATTTATTTTTATGTTAGGATATTAAAAATGTTTGGAAGGTATAAAATTTATCAGAAGTTGACACATGTATAAATTAATGAAAATAAGAGGGAAAGCTTTACTGAGCGTATTCTGTTTTAATAATAATAAATAGATTTATAATTTTTTTTAAAAAATTGTTTTATACTTTCAATTTATATACAAAACAAAAATAAGCTGAAGATCAATTAAAAATCAACATAAAATTGACTTGAAATCAATCTAAATCAACTAGTAAAAAATAAAAATAAGTACATAAATATAAGTATCAATTAAGGAAAGTGACGTGGCAAAAAAAAAACCAATGAAAAAATAAAAATTGATAATAAAAATGTAATTTTTTTCAAAAAGTATAATTTTTAGTTTTCTTATGATTTTTAAAGTTTAAATTGTCGCTCTCCACTAATATAAAAATATATTTATATAAAAAAAATGATATTATGAATCAGACTCTTAGATGAAGATACAATATAAAAGTTAAATTTTTCAAATTTTTATTGAAAAAGTGTATTTTTATAAATTCAAAAACGTAAACATTTTATTTTTTAAAAAATTACTTTGAATAATAGTAATCAAACAATGTAAAGATTTGCCCATAAGTTATACTTATTGAGTTACCTTAACTCATAACAAACTATATCCTAAAAAATCAGTTTAAAAATTCACACGTTTTTTTGATACATCCCAAATAAAACTCTCAAACTTGAATCAATATTAAGAAGCTAAAGAAAATAGAATCAACTTTATTGATTGAAAAAAAAGATCTACAGAGAATAAACAAAAATTAACTTGATTCACATTAACAAAAAATAAAAATTATAAGAAGAAGCAGAAACTTGATTGACAGAAACATCACCGTTGAAGAAATTACTGTTGTATCAGAAATGAAATTTGAAGTTTATCATATTCTTCATGTAATCGAAAGAAGCCCTATGATATCGATATTTTTAACCTTCTACGAGTTTCAAATTTTCTCTTTACAGTCTAGGAGTTTTAAAATTTTTTTTAGTGATTTCATTTCTTGAGTTGGAAACTGAAATTTTAATAATCCCTTCACATCTTTTCATCTTACTCAATATTTATAATTTAAAATTTTTAATTAATAGCATTAACTTTGATTGAAACTGGAATTCTTTATTTAAAATACCAATCATCTTCTTCTGTATTTGTAGTTTAAGACTTTTAAATGTTATTCAAATGTCTCAACAACCAAGCCAATTGAAAATTTACTATCCGTTTTCATCTCCTTCAATGCTTGATCTTTTAATTTGCTTCAAGCCTTGTACATTGAAGTTCATAGTATGAAATTCACATTTTTTTTTCATAATCAATTCGAAAAACATAATTAAATATTTAATATAATATTATATCATATCTAAAAATGAAAAATTATATAATATAAATAATTTGAAAAAAAAGTCAAAAAGAATACAGCGCAAAGGATAAGCTGGTCATGTGTCTAGTTGTTAACAAATTTTGAAATCAATTACTGCTATGCTTAGACCATCTCCAACCCAAACTTTCAAAATGCAGCAAATTTTACTTCAAAATGCATCTGCTACAGTAAATTTACTTCAAACCATTACTTCATTTTCAACTCCAAAGAGAATATTCTCTACATATTCCTATCTAATACTAATAAAAGAAACAAAAAGTACAAATGAAGAATACTTTTTTTGGCTGCATATATGAAGCACAAAATGAAGAATCTGCATTTTGAAACACAAAATGAAGGTAGATTTGAACAAAATGAAGAAAAAATTCTTTATTATAAAGGTGGATTGGAGATGCTCTTATCCTAGAAAAAGTCATTACAAAAAAGGATATGCTGAAGTACCAAACTCATTTTTTTTTTAAAAAAAAAGAACTCTTCTTTAATCAGGAAAACAAAATTATAAGTTGGTAGGCATTGAATTGTACAGAAAGTTATTTCTTTGGAAATTCAATGAATGATAAGACTATTTCCACTTGCATTAAATTGAATCAAATTACAAAAAAAAATGATTCTGATTAGGAACCCAAACACAAAACAGAAATTCCTTTTCAGTATAGGGAAAGTATAATCAATCTTTTTTTGAGTCTATTACCCATTCTATTGTCAAGTTTACCAAATCTTGGCTTTAGCGACAGACTTTATTCTCTAGAGATTTCAAATTCAGCACCAATTGGCAGATGATCGCTTGGATGGTTGTAATTTGGTAATCCGCCACGAACATCAGGGGAATTCAGTTCAGGAAGTTCTAATAAACTTACAGGTTTTATTTTCTCATCATCTGAAAAGAATACATAATCAAGTGTATTTGTGAAGTTTGGGGTGCAATTTGTGAATGGTGGTTCAGCTCCTTTTGTGTGACTGTAGACACTGCATAATGGAATCGGACGTTCGTCTAAGCATTCCACTAATGAAGCACTTGACGAGTTGCCCGAAACTAGGTACTGATAAACCTGAAACAAGATGATTGTTTGAACTAAGAAATGAAGGCATATAAATCTCAAGTAAAAACTAAAGGAACAAAAGAAAATGTGACACTCTAGTTTCCTGTGTTAATCTCACCACAGGGTCATAAGGTCAAACCACAAATTTGGAAAAAATTTAAGGTGAAAATTAAGGGAAAGAAATAGAAGAGTGCATTAACAAACCTTGTCACTCGGAATTGAATTGAAATCGCCAGTCAAAATGATGGAGGGAGTGCATTTAAACTTGTCAGAAACTAGGATCTTGAATTGAGATATGCGCGATAAAAGATATCTAGCTTGGGCAAGCTTGACATCTGCCCACTCTGGATCCCTGACACAATCATCGACATTTATTATAACTTCAACCAACAAAGCTCAAACAAAATTTGTGGTAGTCAAAGATCCAAAATAAACACATGATGCAGCCAAGTTATCATCCACCACAGTTTAGTGCACCGCTCACCAGTAAAGATGTGTGTTTGCTACAATAACAATGTGATGATAAGCATCCTTGATTCTGAATGCACCCATGATACCAACGCAATCACGTTTCAATCTTACACGAGGATCATTAGGATCTCCATGATCTTCAGGAGCACTTTTTGTTTTCGAATCAGAACCTGATGATGGATCATTGAAGTGAGGCACCAGCTTGACAGGTCATAAGCAGTCAACCTAATCAGATATATTATGATGTTTCTAGTATAAGAAAGTGAAAAGGAATTCCAAACAAATTGATGGACCACTCATCAGAAATTTTCAGAATTTCATGAAATGATCACAAACGAAACAAAACAGGTAATACATATTAGTTTTAACCACCAGAAATTGAAATCTAAAAATTGCAGGTTCCTCAATTTGAGAATCCCACCATTGAAGCATCAATTGTTTGAGAAATGATCTGAATTGGTGCCTAGTTTTCCTTCACTTGATCTCAAAGGGCTTAGTGCCTCGTTTTTCTTCCTTAGTTTTCAAGTTATTTTCTGCAGGTCCTACAATATCCCCTCTAAAGAAGAAGACAGAGCATCAATGAATAAGACTTCGAATTAGTAAAACATTAGAGTCGTCATCAAGGAGCTCAAAAATCAACCACAACCAGGAATCACATAATTTGTTGCTCTTCATTTTTCTCCTTTTTCAAAATTTTCCAAAGGATTTCACTTCTTTCGTTGGTGGATAAAATCGGGAGATGCAGCGTCTCCATATAGCCCCTAGTGATAATATGCATGCCTTGTGAATACTAAAAACTGAAAGCAATAATTATGTATTCATGATGGAGAAGTCCAGCCCATGCATGTACTTAGTCATGGATATGTTTTACTAAACCGTAAAGAAGTCTTAGGCTCTATTTCGTTCAGTGATTGCACTGAGCTCTGTGTAGTTAACATTTAACAGTCAACTGTGAGCAACTAGAGTTCTTACATAGAGGAGGCAATTTTTTTTATCCAAGTGATTAGAGATTGATTATTCACGCTTATGCTTATCGATATATTTTACTTTTGAGTTTGAGTGGTAAGGGTTAGAGAATTTGTGGATTAATTATTATTTATTTTCTCGAGTAAAATTAAACCAAACCACCTAAATTGTTAGGCTTTCATCCTTCCTATTATTTGCAGTGAGGCCTTTTTTTTAATATCTTTTTTATGATGGAAAGAGGAAAAGGAAAACTTAAAATGGAAAAATAAGTAAAACAACATGGTGAAAACTTACCGCTCTTCAGTTCACTACTTTTATCCCCATCCGCCTGTGTATCAATTTGTCTATCTTCATGCACACAAGGTTCATCTTGAACCAAGTTCACAAGATCATTGTATTCTATCCTCTCCTCTAAGATCAACTCTGCACTGAAAATATGGAGCAAGAAAAAGATAAATGAATAAATTCCATCAATGCTAGTAGATAATGGTTCTTCAAGTGATAAAGAGGAATAGTCATATAATTACTAAAGGTGATGGTCCTAAGCACAAGCCTAAGCAAGGTTAGGAAGTGAAAAAATGAAACAAGAAAATCTCATAACTAAGACCAAAAACTAGTAACAAATTGAATATATTAGCACTATCAACCAAATTGGCCAAATTTAACCGTCAATTAGAAGTTAGAGATCATACCATCAGGAAAATGAACAGAAAACAAGCATCTGAAAATTGCGATATCTATAGGGTAAAGCGGTTAGGAAACCAAGAAAAAAAATTAAAAAACCCAAGAACTTTAGAATTAGGGTCTAATTTTTTGTCTCTGATTTACATCACATATTGTGGTATATATCTAGTCCTTCTAGAGCTATTTTATATGTTTATGCAAATAAATAAGTTGGTCAAGATAAATGAGCAATTTTGTAAATTTCAGTTTTGGGAGTCTTAGGTTTTATTTTAGAAGCTTAGTTTGAAAATTTTTGCCTTGGGGTAACATTGTTCCCTTATTTTCCTTTAAAGAGTCCAACTCCTTGGAGGATTATGACTACTCCCTTACCTTGAAGATTCATAGCAATTTGGTTTTATATATGCACACACTTGCAATGCTTTATTTTAAGTTTTCATTCAATGAAATTTCAGCAAATTATGCTTTTATTGTGTGATGCAATTAAAACCCGGGGAAGTATGATACCTTGTTTATAGGAGCAGGTCCAGATCACATTAATACAATGCAAGTAGTTTATTTTGTATTAGTTAAATTTTCCTTTATATGTTTTAAACAAATTCAGATCTGTCTCACTAGTTTTAACATACTAACGACAAGCCTTAGCCCCACTTTCTAAAACCC
>CAOJBK012975151.1:0-10027 GCA_948294925.1 Codiaeum variegatum
GATAGCAAAAGTATTAAGACCTAATGAAAATTTAACCAACAAAATTTTATGAGAAGACAAAATCAAAAGCACGCCCTACTGCTACTAAACTAGCAAATGATCATTTCTTTAAAAAACAATAACACACAAAAGCGTTAGCAGTTAACAGCAAAAGTAAAGCCCTTTCTAATATCAGAATAATCCACAAAATCAACCCAATCCAATCACTGCCAAGCTAAGGGAGTTTTCTGTGACTCGATTGGTGAAAGAATAAGTTAAAAATGTCACCAAAAACTGATTCATAGAAAATATATGTAATCGACCTTTAAAATTCCACCCAAAAGTATTCTGACCACAGTGATTTTCTCGAGAAACAGATCCCAGCTGAACAAGAATATGAGAAGGGCTGTGGAACACGGACCTGAGATTGTAAAATGACGATGCTGAGATTTGAGAAGATGAGACCTCTGTTATTGTGAGCGCGATGTCTTCTTGCTCAAGAAGCACAACTCTTTTCTCCACAGACGATGCAAAATGGTTTTTTTCTTTAAAAACCAATTTCCACCGTAAATAACCTCATTTAATTGGTTTTGTTATAAAAAAAAAGAAGGAAGGAAGAAACTCAATTAATTAAAATATAATGTAATATAATTTCTTAATATGTGAAAATTTATCTTTTTGAAACAAATATAGTATTATTATATTTATGGAATGAGATTCTCTCCAATACACAAAGCTAATATTATTATATTATGAATTGAGATTCATTTTAAATATATTGTGAGCGTGATGATATGCATCCTGCGCACCAAGTCTGCAGGACAAAGGCTGATGATGAGCGAGCAACGCAATGCAAAGGCGTAATCCTTCCATAAGGCAAACATGTATGTTGCATGCTTACCGTAAGGATGGGCATGATGGAATGTCACCTCGCACATGTTTTCTAGGCCAAGACACATATACACTAGAGTTGCAGGGCCTAGCAATGCTCAACGGTAAATAATTAGGCTCCAACACACAATGTAGGCCTTGATAATAGGCTACAACATGCCTCAGTGGCGGCTAGCATGTGTTGATAGTCACTGGAAGGTTTAATATGGCCTAGGACGTGCTAGAAAGGGTCAGAAAGTTCTAAAGCAAACTGGAACATGCTGGAACATTCTAAAAGGTGCTAGAGTATGCTAGAATGTGCTACAGTATATTGGAACATTCTAGAATATCCTAGCAAGGTGTAGAACACTCCTTAGCAAGAATGGAAGCCAAGACATAATGGAACTCTCTAGAACTCTCCACATATGGAGGAGACACCAAATGAGTTTTCTAGCATATTCTAAGTAGCTTCCCTGAGGCTAGAATGTTCTAAAGACTTCTTTGTAGCCACACATTTGAGGCAAAACTATAGCCACATGTTTTGGGAGGCCTTCACCTATAGATAGGTCATCCCTCTCTCATTTGTAACACATTTACCCAAGTTCTCACACACACTCTCTCTCCAAGCACTGTAAAGCTCTCACCATTTAGTTCACTTGGATCATGGATCTACAAAACCCGTAAGGCCTATTATATATCCCAAAACTCTTGTAAACACATATTGTGAGTAATACAAAAGCTTGTTTCTTTATAACCTATTGAGTGCATTTTCATAGCACAACAATTAAAGGCTTACTTAGCATCCTTATTCCATGAGAGGAGCTAAGTGCTACGCAGGTGAGCATAGCTTTAAAGCTAACCCCGTGATAAGTAGTATCAGAGTGTGGTGAGACCTACATGCATATGGCAGACGAAACCACAATTGGTGTTAAAATCCAACAAGAGCATACTTGTAGACTTATTGAGCAACAAGCCCTTTTTGGTAGACGTGGGTGCTGGAGATTCCTCATCGTTGGCTTGGAGCAACGTAAATCCAAGGTAAATACTACATTGGAAAATATCATCGAACATGTGGACAATATCATGCAAGAGAATGACGAGATTACAATCGCTTCTAAGGCCATGATCAAGGAACTTGGTAGCGCATTTAGGGGAGAAATATGCTCCCTAAATCAAGGACTTGCTGATCTTTAAAAATTTGTAGAAAATGAGCTATGAGGCTTGCGCACAGAGATGGGTGAGATACGATTTGAGATGGACTCTATCTGCAGGACAAGCAACCCCGCATCTACAAACACATCAACTGGCATAGCCCAGGACATCAAGTTGCTAAAGCTAGCCACGTATGATGGCTAAAGCAGTGCTATGACTTTGAGAATTTTCTCTTTGGCCTAGAGAAATACTTCGACGTGATATGGGTCATTGATGATTACATGAAGATAGGCAATGCCTCCATTTTCCTTTGATATGTCGCACAACCATGGTGGAAAAGGAAGCATACTGAAAGGGAAAAGGGCCTTTGCATCCTTAATACATTGGAGCAATTCAAGGCAGAATTGCACAAGCACTTTGTGCCAAGCAATGCTAACCATGAAGCGCCAGGTAAGCTTCGACGCCTAAGACAAGCGGGTAAAATATCCAACTACGTCAAAGAGTTTACCACACTTATGCTTGAGATCAAAGATCTCTCCGGCAAAGACTCACTTTTTCTTCAAGGATGGGCTTAGAGATCGGACAAGAGTTGAATTGGAAAGGCAAAGGGTATAGACTTTGGATGATGCCATAGCTGCTGTCGTATCACTCTAAGACATCCCTACCTTTTCCTTAGAGGCTAACAAAAGAAAGTTACCATTTTTAGATGCTACAATGAAAAGGTGCAGAAAAGATACAACCGATACACTCTAATGTTAATGGTATAATGAGTGAACCATCCTCAAATTGTAGCAAGTAATTTTTATTATTCATTGATGATTTTTCAAGTTTTTGGTGGGTGTAACTTTTTGAAGTTAAAGTTTGAAGTTTTTGTTGAATTTCGAAAATTCAAAGAAATGATAGAGAAGTAAGTAGGTTGTTCAATTAAAATACTTAAGACCGACAAGTAGTGCTAAGTATGGTTCAAAAGAATTTAATGCTTTCTATATGAAGGAAGGAATAAAGCATCAACTGAGTATTCTTTAAATGCCTTAACAACACAGAGTGAGTACAAGGAAAAGCATATCAGTAATGGAGATGGCCATATGTTTACTATTTGAGAAGAATATTTCTAAAAGGTTTTAGGTTGAAGCAGTAAATAACTCTCTATCCTTATTAAATTTGTTGCCAACAAGAGCCTTGAATGGTAAAACTCCTTATAAAGTATGGTTTGTAGTGAAACCTTCAGTTGAGCGCCTCAGGATATTTGGTTGTATATGCTCCTCTCATGTTCCAAAAGTAAAGAGGGTCTAACTAGATAAAAAATCTGAGGTGGGAATTTTTAAAGCATATAGCAGTGTGATAAAGGGATATAGATTTTTTAGCTTGAAAAGTGAGAAGATTATTATGAGTAGAAATGTTAAGTTTATTTACTTTGCAAAGTGGGATTGGGAAGAAAGAAAGGTTGTAGGTTGTGATAAAACTCTGATTGGGAATAATTTTTCCCAAGAACAAGATGCAACTGATATATGAGAAGTTTGAGAAGATGACTTTCCTATGAGAGGAACAAGAACACTTAAAAAATGTATAATTGATAATGTCCTTTTATGTTGATGATCTTTTTATTACAAAAGGAGATTTAAAATCTATGGAGTAATTGAAGCTGAAAATGGAGAATGAATTTGAGATCTCTAATGTGGGTGAGATGAGCTACTTTCTAGGAATGGAGATTCATAAAAGATGATAGTGGTTTCTTTATCTCCTAAAAGAAATATGCTTGGGAATTTCTAAAAAAGTTCCATCTAGCAAGGGCCAAACCAGTTGCTGCAGCACTAGTTGTTAATGAAAAATTAAGTAAGAATGATGGAGAAAGCAAACTTGATGCACCATTGTACACAAGCATTATTGGAAGTCTATTATTCCTTTCTGTAATGAAACAAGATATCATGTATCCTTCGAGCTTACTCTCAAGGTTCATGTAATCACTAAGTAAGATTCACCTTGGAGCAGCAAAGAGAGTTTTGAGGTACATCAGAGGGATAATTGATTATAGTTTGGTGGTTTAAGAAGAGTGAAAGTGGTGAGTTGTATAGATTTACAGATAATGATTGGATTGGTAATGTTGATGATTCCAAAAGTACATCTAAATAAGTTTTCTCATTTGGTAGTGGAACTTTCTCTTGGAATTCCAAGAAATAATAAGTGGTAGCTCAATCCTCAGCTGAAGCTTAGTATATTTCTACTGTAAATGCAACAAATCAAGTTATTTGGCTTAGAAAAGTCCTATCTAATCTTAGGCAGTATCAACATGAAGCTATAATTATTTAGGTTAACAATAAGTTATTCATTTCCATTGAAAGAATCCAGTTAATCATGGCAGAACAAAACTTATAAATGTTAAATTTTATGCAATAAAAGAAGCAAAAATGGTTGGTGAAGTTAAACTTGTGCATTGCAGCTGAGAAGAATAAGTAGCAGATATAATGACAAAGGCTCTTCCTAGAGCTAAGTTTGAGTTTTTAAAAGCTAAATTTGGAGTCTTAATGAAAAATATTGATATGGCTCAGCATTAGCCAAGTTCGGCTACAGCTAAGGTTCAGAGATCAGTCCGAGCCTCTTAACACCTTGGTTCCTTCCGAACCTCCTAGCCTCCAAAGAAGTTTGTTTATTAGCCTTCGAGGTTCGGATGGTTGTCAGAGATAAGTGTCCACAAGGCCCTGAAGCCAGTCAACGGTCACATCACAAGTCCCATCCTTGGGTACTTTGCAACATACCTAGAACGGACACGTGTCCCACTATTAGGGCGTCCACCCTATAAATACAACATCAAATGCCTCACACAAGTAAGTCAATTCAAAGACACAAAACCCATATTTTTCCATCTTTGAGAGCTATTCTCTCTCTCTACAGAGATCATGACTTGATCGTCAGAGAGTTTACGCCGGACACACATCCGGCCACCCTTGACTATTGTTTCCTCTTGCAGGTAGTTCACTTCTAACCAAAGGAGCCCCTCTCCAACTACGTGGAAACCTACCACCCATCAATTGGTGCTGTCTATGGAAAATGCAAAGTTTCTTAACCAAATCATCTCCAAAACCTGCTTAGAGCTCTCAAAATGGAATCTACCCACGATGAAACCCATGATGTGGAAGAAAGTCCTCCACCCACCAACACAAATCAAACAGCCAATATGCCCACTGCTAATCAAATCCCAGCAGAGGCCTGGAAAAATTTATCCGCTTCCTTGAAGACTCTATAGAGCTTCATGGGGCAACATCAAGTGCCAAGCCCTTCAACACCAGCTTCAAAGCATGTGTAACCCCTTACAACCCCATATCTGGTGGCTATATTACAAAGTTTAGTCACCAACCTTGTCCCTTTACTCCCAAAACTCCAGCCAAATCAAATACCCAATCCATCAGCCCAGGTTGGTAATGACCCACCTGTAGTAAATAGAGGGCTAAATTTCAATACTCCCGTTGATGTAGCAGGAGCCCCACCAGCCATGCCCACCGAAGGAAAGGGTAGAATCATATCAGTACTAGAAGTTTCGACTAGAGAAGAAAAAGTGGGAGAAGGGAGCGGAAGGCATAGGGTAGACGAAAGGGAAGTAGCAGCAGACAAGTTTACAGCCAGCGAAGCTAGGAGCAAAGGAGAAGAAGATTGCAGGAGTCGATCTCACAGGGGTTTGGAGCGAAGGCCCAAGTATTCTCACAGACATGAGAATCGAAGGGAGGTAGGTGATCAAGAATCCTCCAGCCACCAGGGGTCTAGAGTAGTGTTGAGAGAAGAAGTTAGCAGATACATTGAGGAAATGGCAGGAGCCAAGCTAGATCAAAGAAAAAGCTTTACTTTCCACCATAAGTCTCCATTCTGTAGGAACATTGATGAGTTCCAAATGCCTGAGAAGTTTAAGCAGCCGCAGATGACCAGGTATAATGGTAGCCAGGATTCCAAGGCACATGTCATGGAGTACAAACACTTAGTGGAGTTACAGACCACTAAAGATGAGGCACTTTGCCGAGCCTTCCGAGGCACACTTGGAGGAGGAGCGGTGAAATGGTATGATAATTTACTAGAAGGAAGTGTGGACTCATTCTGGAGTCTAGTGAACCTGTTTGTCAAGAGATTTTCTGCCAGAATACCCATACCAGCACCGACCCGAGCCTGAGCAAGGTTAGGAGGAGTCGCTGAGAGACTTCATCGCCGGGTTCAATAGAGAAACACTGAAGGTGACATGCATTGATGAGCCTAAGGCATTCAAAGCTCTACAAAAGTGCACGATCCACTAGGACTATTTCAAAGCTCTAGTCCGGAGCTTGCCCAGAACACTGAATGAAGCAATGGCCATCATAGAGGAGTATATAAAGCAGGATAATGCTTTCAGAGAGAGCATGTTTTATAGAAAAAGAAGGCTAGAGGAAGGAATCTCATATCAAAAGAAAGCAAAGAAGGAAGCGATGGCACCAAAGACCGGGGGATCATCTGGCAGGCAAAATCCCCCGCCAAGACATATCGAACCACCTAGGAGGGTGAGGTTCGAATCTTCCAAGTTCACACCTTTGAATGCCAAACTAGAGGTGGTTTTTGCAGCCTTTCAGGATAAAGACATTTGGAAAAGGCCCAAGCCAATCATGAAAAACCTAGAGAAGAGAGACAGGTCTCAGTGGTGTAAATTTCACAACACTCATGGCCACACCACTGATAACTGTTGCTCGCTCCTGGATGAGATAAAGAGTATAATTCAACAAGGGTATCTCAGAAATTATATCAAAAAAGCTGATCAAACAGGGCCAGCAAACCCAACACAGGTCATACCAATTGAAGATGGAGTTGCAGGAGATATCCTTTGCCTCACTGAAGGGCCAAAGGAAACCCCTCTCAGTCAGAATAAGGAGAAGGAAGCTGCTCGAACCCACTAACCATCAAAGTTCGTATTTTTCAATGGCTCAAATTAGGTAGCAGCATGTTCGATCAATAAAGCTACCAGGAAGGTCAAAGCGATTGTAATCACAGTAGTGGTGGCTAACTATTGGGTTTGGAGGATTCTTGTGGATACTGGAAGCTCGGTGAACCTCTTATCCTGGGAGGCTACCCAAATGGGGATTGAGAGTTCTAAGATTCAGCCATTTGAGGTACCAGTACAAACATTGGACAAAGCCATTATTCTGGCAGTCGGCACCATTGAGCTGCCAGTAACAGTAAGGAGAGCCCTAAGAGCTGCAGCAGCTATGGCAATCTTTGTTGTGACAAAATTGCTAATGTCCTACAATGTACTGATAGGAAGACCATTGTTGTGGGATTTGGAAGCCTCAGTGAACATTAGAAAATGCAGATTAACTGGTCCTTTCCCTAATGGGTCATATTTACATGTCTATGGTGATGAAAAACCCAAATTAACCATGCAAATCGACTGAAAGAGGAAGATGGTAGTAATGGAGCTATAAGAGGTGAATCTTGTGGAGACAGTTCCCAAGAAGTCCCATGCAAAGACTAAAGGTGAGTTTGTATAGAAGTTGGAACCATTTGAAGTTACTGGAAATATTCGAATCTTGTAGATTAATTCCATCTTAAGCCTAGAGGAAAAGAAGCAAGGGTAGGAGTTCCTAGAAAGCAACATTGAAAATTTTGTGTGGGTCTCATCGGACATGCCAGGAATAACCCCATAAGTGATTACCCACAAACTCCATGTGGACCCAATAGTCAAACCCATCAAACAGAAGAAGAGATGCTTTGGAGCTAAGAGGCAAGCGATCATTGATGATGAGATTGAGAAGCTGATAGTAGCAGGGTTTATACGGGAGGTGCAGTTCCCCAGCTGGCTCGCTAATGTGGTGCTAGTCAAGAAGGCTAATAATGGTTATCATATGTGTATGAATTTTATTGATTTAAATAGAACATGTCCTAAAGACTGTTATCTAATGCCTATGATAGATAAGCTGGTCGACTCAACTGTCAGATACAAGTATTTTTCATTACTTGATGCCAAGCAAGGTTATCATCAAATCAAAATGGATGAAGAAGATAAGGAGAAGACTTAATTCATTACAGAAAGGGGAAATTATTGCTACATGTCCATGCCTTTTGGGCTAAAGAATGCTGGAGCCACCTATCAGAGAATCGTCAATAAGATGTTCAAGGAGCAGATAGGAAGGAGTCTCGAAGCCTATGTAGATGACATGGTGGTCAAGAGCATGAGCTTCCAACAATATATTGAATACCTAAAAGAAGTGTTTGGAGTGATGAACGCCTATGGAATGAAGCTCAACCTAGACAAATGTGCCTTCTTCATTCATGGAGGCAAGTTCCTAGGCTATCAGGTCAGTGAAAGGGGGATAGAACTGAATCCGTACAAGGTCCGAGCCATCCAAGAGAAGAACCCAAGGAGGTCCAGAAGCTAATAGGCATATTGGTGGCCCTAAGCAAATTCATGTATAAATTTAAGGAGAAGTACCTCTCATTCTTCAAAAAACTCAGAAAAAGTGTTGCCTTTGAATGGACAGAGGACTGTCAACAAGCTCTGGACTAATTAAAGACTTTTTTGGCCTCCGATCAAGTTTTGAGTAGGCCACTCAAAGGAGAAGAGCCCTTGTTGTACCTTTCAACTTCACAACACGCTGTTAGCTCAATGCTGGTTCGGGAAGGAGGTCTCCAAAAACCAGTATACTACTTCAGTAAGGTACTACATGGAGCAGAATTGAACTACAGCTCCCTAGAGAAAATTGTATATGCCCTGGTGCTCTCCTGCAAAAAATTTAGAGTCTACCTAAAAGAACACCAAAGGGTGGTAGTCACAAACAAGCCCCTACACAAGCCAGAACTTTCCAGAAGGCTACTATGTTGAGCTGTAGAACATGGAGGATATGACCCCGAATACAGGCCTCAAAAACCATCAAAGCACAGGCCTTAGCTGATTTCATTTCAGAATGTTCATTTCCAGCAGAGGCAAAACTTGGAAGTGAACCATAAGAGCAAGCCGAAGGTGAAACCCCAAAGATCAAATTGGAGTTTTTCATGGATGGAGCCAGTGGAGTCAGAGTGGTATTGAAGAATGAGGAAGGAATAGTAATTGAGTTCACTCTAAAGCTGGACATCCCAATAGCCAATATCACAGATGAGTATGAAGCTCTCCTTCATGGCCTTATGGCGGCTGAACACCTACATGTGGGGACATTACACATCTGCAGTGATTTTGTATAGGGACATGTCAAAGGCGTGTACAAAATTAGGCATCCAGACATGGTCAAATATTTAGAGACGACTGACTTACAGATAAAGAAGATGAGAGAGAAGGGTATTGAAGTAGAGTTCCAGAAGATCCCCAGAGGGGACAACAGCAGAGCAAACAGCCTCAGCAAGCTCGTAGCAGCCCATCCAGTTAACATCCCAAGCAGGGTATTTCTAAGGGTCCTAGCCCAGCCTTCTACAGCAGAGCACAATTCTGTTATGGCCACAAAGCCTGAACCTAGTTGGATGGACCCAATAAGAGCCTACTTAGAAGAAGGCAAGCTCCCAAAAGACCCGAAACTGGAAAACAAAGTCAAATGGATGAGCTCTCATTTTTCCATATATCATGAAGTCCTCTACAAAAGAGCCTTCTCTCTACCATGGCTCAAATGCTTGACTCCCACCGAAGAAGAATATGTGCTGAGGAAGATGCACGAGGGTGCTTGTGGGATGCACGTGAGAGGAAAGACCTTAGCAGCCAAAGCTATTAGGTAGGGGTACTACTGGCCCACCGTGAAGGAAGACGCCATGAGACTGATAAGGAAATGTCAAGCATGCCAGAGGTTGGCCAACTTGTGCAAGGCTCTAATAGTGGAACATGTACCCATATATGGTTCATAGCCCTTCGCCAAATGGGGGATGGACATTGTGGGACCTTTCCCAACGACCACAGGGTAAAGGAAGTTCCTCCTAGTAGTAGTAGAATACTTTACCAAATGGGTAGAGGCAGAAGCCCTAGCAATAATTGCAGCTGAGAACATGGTGAAGTTTATTTGGAAACATATTGTATGTAGGTTCGGGGTACCTCATCAAATCA
>CAOJBK012975278.1:0-13218 GCA_948294925.1 Codiaeum variegatum
TATCTGTAGTGTTATTATTTTGTCTTTAGCCTTGGTTAACTGAGTGATGTTTGATATGTGCAATCTGATCATCACCTTCGTTTGTTTGTCAATTTCCTTTGAGCTGAGGTGCCCTCCTTGGAGGGTCTTTTGCCAGTCAAGCCGGGCTTTAGAGCCATGTGTGAGATGGACTTAGTTATTCTGAGCTTCAATGTGCTACTTCATTATGAGCAACTTAAATGTATCTTTTATGTTAACTGCAAAGTTGAAGGAAGACTTTGTTAAAGAAGATATTTTTAAAGCCAAAGATTACTATTCTTCTTTAGAGAGTTCTTGCTTTGTTCATTGTTCGAGGTCCAAGCTTCGTCCCTTCAGGCTTTGCCTCTTCTTTGTACCTCTTCTTTGAGGTCTGGGCACCGCCCCTTCTAGGCTTCGTGCCCCTTGATGCACCTCTTCCTCTGGGTCTAGGTTCTAGGCTTCCTTGATGCTTTGGTGTCATCCTATGTTCCTTTTGCTTCGGGATCTTACCTTTGGTATTTTTTAGCTTCGTGGTTACCTTTGTCCCTTATGGCTTCTAGGTACCCTTTTTGATACTCTTTAACTTTGCCATGCTAAAAGTTGAGTCTGGGCTTCGTCCTTCCTTGTGGACTTATGCGGCCCAATTCCTGTTAACTATGTAAAAACATAGCAAATGTTTGTCTAAAAGAAGACTTGTTAGAAAAGAAATCTTAAAGACAGAAATTAATGCCCCCCTTGTAGGGTTTTATTGTCAATCTAGTTGGGCCTTGCCGATTCGAGCTTCGAGTATTTTCTCTTTATATCCACTCTACGCCGTACCTCAGGTTATGTTGGGCGCAGTATCTTCTTTGGGGGACTTTTGGCTAATCTAGCTAGATTTCGCATTAACCTCTTTGGAGGATTTTTGGCCTATCAAGGTTGGCTTATTGCCTCATCTCTAGAGGTCTTATTTGTCGTCAAGTTGAGCTTACGATCCCCCTTGTAAGGTTTTTAGCTAACCCAGCTAGATTTTACCATGTCTCCTTTGGAAAATCTTTTGCCAGCTTAGAATGGGTTCGGCTGCTTTGTGCACTTTCGTGGTTAGCAGCTTAAATAAATCTTCCCTATTAACTGCACCAAAACATTGCAGAAAAGCTTTTAAAAGGCATATTAGAAAGGAAACTTAAAATAAATGATTAGCGCCCCCTTGGTGAGCCTTTGTTGGATTCTGTATTGTATAGAGCTGTAGCTGGGTTTTGTAGCAGCAGAATGGCTATCCTCTACCACGTGGGCATCTTCGTGGGTATGGCTGTGTTCCATTGTGGGTTGTGAATCTGTGACAGGTGTTTGAGTGTTTTGAAAGGGAAAACTTTGCGATTCCCATAGACGACGCCAATTGATGAGTGCTGGTTTTGGACACGCTGCGATGTGACTGCTCCGGTTGAGCTTGAACTGGACCTGCACAGAGTAACAGATGGTCAGGGGTGCCAGACGAGGTGTCCGGCGATAACCCTCCGACGCTTAAGTCAGTGAACAAGTTGAATCATAGATGGAACAATGTGTAAGTATATGGCTTGTTAGGATAGGTTTTGACGTACCTCGTTCTGGCTGTGGATGCATGTATTTATAGGGCGCAAAACCCTATAGATATGAGCACTGTTAACCTTGGAGCGTTGTTGGTGTACTTCTCCAGATGGCCCGTGACATCTGTCTGCTGTATCCAGCCGAACCCCGAAGGTTACTAGTGGCGAGCCCGAAGGGTGGCTTCGGTTATACCGAGTTCGATATGGACTAAGGGTATGAGGATTTAGTGTGATCTCAACCGGACTTCTTAGGGCCGAACCAGACTAAAGCTGGGTAGTATCAGTTATTATAGTTTTAATTTTTTCATCATACAAATCGTTTGGTATATAGCATCCTTGAAACTATATTTATATCGCAAGTGTTTATTGTTTGTTTATATTTGTAATATTTTTATTATCTTGTGAATTAACTATACAATTATTTTTTTGAAATTATAGATTTTTCATTGATTAATGTCAATAAAACTTAAATCATAAAATGAATAATGTAAGTTGGAACTTCATAATTGTGACAATAAGGTAACATTATCAAATTTATCTTTTATTTATTCATATTATTATTATTTATTTTTTAAATATAATTTTTTCTTATTATTTTTAGCTTGAAGTAATTGCATTTGGTTGATGGAATCATTTACCAAAAAAATGAAGGTGCAATCACTAGTACAAAGAGGGTCTTTTGGTGTCATATATTTGGTTACAGTTTCTAAAAAAACTAATGCTAATAAGTAGTATGGTGGTGTTTTTGTAATTAAATTGAATTTTGGGCGTCGGTTCTTTTCATACAATTGATGCCAATAAGTAGTATGGTGGCAATTTTGAATTAAATAAAATTTTGGGCATCGATTGTTTACCTACAACTGATGCTAATAAGTAGATCAGTGACATTTTTGTAATTAAAAGGACTTATGGGCTTCGGATGTTTACCTACAACCGATGCCAATTGATGCTTTTGATTTTTGGCCTCTCTCCCTTAAAGCGTAAGCAACTAATAGTAGAACCTAAAAATCAATTTGATTTTCTATCATCCCTCTCGCCCAATTTCTCTCCCATTGTCAAATAACATTCTCTCTCTCTCTCTCTCTCTCTCTCTCTCTCTCTCTCTCTCACTCACTCATCCATTATATGTCATTATCTTCCTTCTCTTTGATTTGATGCCCTTCCATGAAGTAGAGAAGCGATTGCTTGGATTATCGCTCAGCCATACCCGACCTTCTCACTTAACCACCGCCATTGTCCATTCTCTTATTTTTAGAGGCAAGTGATTTTATTATTTGAGTATTTGATAACTTGAATTCAAGTGTCTATGAAATATTTAAGGCTTTGCATTTAAATTTTCCCCTCAATTCAAGGTTCTAAGAAATATTTAAGGTTTTGCATTTATAATGTTGGAATTATCAAATTTCAAAAGCTATAGCTGACAAATTTCCTATTGGATTTTAGTTTAATTCAAGGTTCGGTGAAATATTTTGTCGAGTACAAATATTTGAGTATTTTGTGCCTTTTGCTTGAATTTGAATAGGTCATATCTGCTTCTTATTATTAGTTTTCATTAATTTATATTTCCCTAAACATTGTTTCAAGCATCAATTTTGCGTTGACTAAAGTGGTTTAGGATGATAAATAAGGCCTAAGATGATTGAATTTAGATCCTTAGGATGGGTTTTTACATTCCAAGTTTTGCAGCTGCCTGATAAGTTTTATCTGTTGCCAACTATCATAAATTCTTTATGAGATAGGTCTTCCTTGCTATTAATATGTTTCTTTTTATATTAATTTGATGGTTGCTAGTTAGTAATATGCTAGATATGTTCTGAAACATCATTAATTCTTAGTTATTCTAAACCTTTTAAAAAAGAAATAAAGTCAATTTCAATCGTAAGATGAGGTTGATCTCTATTAACTTGTCACACGTGCTTCGCTTTGGAAGATTCTGTTGGATAAAATAATATTAATAAATTAATATTATTTTATTAATTTTGAATGAAAAACTAATTAAGTCATGACTATTCACTTAAGTCTCTTAGAAGAGTCATGTCCTTTAATTCATATCATTTAGAATGATTGTATCTTTACAAATAGTCATGTCCTTTTATAATTTTTATTATAAATAGACATAAGTGTTAAAGTTAGAGATATGAAAAATTAGTCTTTTCTTATTGTCTTATCCTTCTTCTTTTCATAAAGTTAGAGAGAGTAACTATTGTGTAGTCTGTTGTTCTTATAAATTGGAATGCTACTTTTATAAGAAGAAATCGTTGTATTTAGGGAGACAGTTGTTGAAAACCCTAAGCACCAGTGAGGAATAAATTTCTCTCAAGGAATTAGGGTCTAGTCTCGATTTGATTTTAGGTTCTCATAAATCTCGATTTCCTTACATTTGTTGTTGTTGGCATCTACTGTTTAATAAAATTATTTTCATATTTTATTTTATTTATGTATTTATTTGATATTTTTATAACACAAACAAATAACAATTTTAAGACAAATTTGACTTAATTTTTGCATCTAAGTTTAGATGGTAATTAATTAACAATTGCTATTTTTATGAGTTTTCTTAAAACCTCTATAAATACCATTCACAAATACATTAAAGAGGTTGGTTTAAGCATTGATGAGATAAAGTATTCTTCATCTTTTGAATCTTCAAGAAAGCATATTTTTTCTTAATCATTTGTTCTTGAAAATCATTTAAGTCTCTTCTCACCTCGCTGAAAAAATTTTATGTTCATTACCTTCATCTTCTCAAGTTTGCATTAAAGGCTTTACATAAAAATCTTTAGATTGCATTCATAAATTCTTTCATCTCATCTAATTCCTTTACATTAAAACATTGATCCATTATAGGAATTTGTAATAAACAAGCTTATTTTTGTGTACGTCATTTTTCCTAAAGCTATAAAAGGTTTCCAGGTGCTTGTAAAGCCCGTGATTGTAATAATGGTACCATAGCCTCCCAATTGAAAGTTTGTGTGAGGATTCATTTATTTCTAAAGATATGAGAGAGGTATTCAGAAGCCTAAGTAAATTTTGAGGGATTTAGAGAAAGGGGATGTTTCTCCATAAATAGACCCATACTGTGATTAGGGTACTGCAAGGCTTACTCTAGCCAAATTAAATAGAGCTCAATTAGTGAAAAATCTCAAAATGTTATCTTTGGAGATTGTATGTAGGCCTTCATGCTGAACCAATATAACTCATTATGTATTGTGTCTATTTACTTTGTGCATGCATTTAGTCACTTAATTACTTGCAACTAAACTTGAAAAAAGATAATTGCTTATTGGTTTCAAAAATAACTCTCTTTAAATTTATATATCACTCTCATAAATTAGAAAAGATAAGTAAACACTTAGGGCCCTAAGCAAAATCAGTTAGGTTACTAATCTGAAGCACTAGCCTATTGCGATAAGTACCTTCAAGCTTCTGTGAAGCACAGTAAGATACTTGTGCAATTACCTGTAGGTCTTCATTAGTAGCATTATTATTAAGATATGTAACAAAAGTTACCTATTGGACCACTAAACTAAGAATACTACTTCAAGCTCCATAACATTGTCCAAAAAGGATAAAGTCAAATAAAAAAAGAATGAAAAGTAAAGTTCACCCTCTCTTGGACACCTGACTACACTTTCAGATTTAGAGTGTTAGATTATAAGCAAATAGATTCATGTGTATTTTAAAAGGGTTAAGAGCACCAAAAGATTATATGATGCGAGAAGGGATGAGTGTTTCTTATTATGGTCAATTATTTTAAAGTTACCTAAAATAGTTTTGCATGCTAAAAGATTTGTTCTCTTAAAATTTTAGAAATGTTTTACAATTTATGAAAGGTATGTTAATGTAGTTGACCTCAATGGAAGAAGGGAAGTAAGCTAATATTTCAAGTCCAACTAAGTGTTTTCTGTAGACGATGTTATTTGCCTGAGTTAGGACCAATGATAGTTTAGACCATAGGGCGAGTGTCAAAAATCTTATAAGTGTGGGATAGATTTTTTTAGTTCATCCATAATTTCACATACATGTGTAAAAATAACATCACATTGATTTGAAAAAAAAAATAACATGATATTTACATGTACATGTACCTATAAATAAAATTAAAATAGAACATGAAATTAATTTAAAAATTACAAGTGTTCTCTTCGCATTTTCATATTATAAAACCTTTTTTTTATAGTTTCTTCATTATCAACATTATCAAACATATATTTCTTTATATAAGTGAGCATACAATTATTCAACCACTCATCTCTTATACAATTACACAATAGACTCTTAATAACGTTCATTACCGATAAACTCTTTTTTGTAACAATAGTAACTACCAGTAATATAGATTCAAAAATAAATATACCAATGAATATACAAAATGTTTTCTAGTCTCGACCAATTTTTTATAGAGAGACTACCAATTATTTTTAAACTTAAAAATTATGTTTTGAGTGTTTATCATTTATATAACTCTCAAGTTGATTATCAAGTTTCATTAGCTCAATAGGAGAAAATTCATTTTGATAAAATTGTACAAATTAGATTAATTTTTTTCTTATCAAATACAACGAATGAATCTTTTAGGCTCAAGTATGCAACATAAAGATATAATGTAGTATTCACCTTGATAAAATCGATTATTAAGTTCTTGAAGTTGTTTATCAATTATTTTAAAAATAATTCAACTTGAAACATTTTAACTTTTGCACATTCGTCTCCCTTAAGGAATAAATATTTTATCTATAAAAGTAAATAAAAGAATTTGATTTAACAGAATAAACAAATAATAAAGACAACTATTGGCTCCTATCAATATACACACAAATACCAATAAGTAATTATCACAATTTGTTGATTTACACATAAATGCTAGAAAGTGATCTTACAGGACCTATTAATTCTATGAAATCATGAATTAGGCATTCGAATTTGTTGATTTTTGAAAGAAATACCAAAAGTGGGAAAAGAAAAGAATATACTCTTCAACAATTTTAATTTGAAAAATTAGTTTTCAAAGAACACTAAAACTTACCTTTATAGAGAAATAAGAATATAATCCCAGTTAGAAAAATCTTAACTAGAAAATTAATTTAATTATGTAATAGTGATTATTTGAATTAATGATAATACAAAGGAATTTAATAAAATTATGTAAGAAAATGTGCATCCTATATGGTAAGTATCAAATGCTATCCCTATAATTATGCTTGTGATAAAGCCTAAGGATAATCTATACAACTATCATATCTTAACACTTCCCCTTAAGTCGGAGCATAGATATTTATCTTGCCTAGATTGTTACAAAGATAGGTCACTTGATTCCCATTTAGAGACTTAGTAAATACATATCTGAGTTGTTCTCTAGTTTTCATATGCCCGATAGATATGACATTTTACTGTATCTTTTCTTGGAAAAAATGACAATCGATTTTGATGTGTTTCATTTGTTCATGAGTGCAGGATTACAAGCTATATGAATAGCATCTTGATTATCACACCACAATTTAGTAGGCAAAGAAGTTTTGAGGTTGACTTCTGTTAAGAGCTGGTGTATCCATATTATTTCGCTAGTGGCATATGCCATAGCCCTGTACCCAGATTCTGTACTTGACCATATTCTACTTCTTGCTCTTCTATGACACCAAGTTCCCTCCAACAAAGACACAATAGCTTATAGTGGAACTTCAATCAACTTTGGATCCTACCCAAATTTGCATCTGAAAAAGATTCACTGTTAGTGTACCCATAATTTATGTACAGTATTCTGAGGCCTAGAGCTTCCTTCAAAAAGCATAGAATCTATTAGAGGGTTGTCCAGTGTTGAATTGTAGGAAAAGACATGAACTGGCTAACAATACTGACTAGATAAGCTATATCAGGTCTAGTCACTGTAAGATAGTTCAATTTTCCCACTAATCTCCTATATCTTTTATGTTCTTCAAACAAGTCTCCATCTTTTTTTAGTCACATATTAGGCATCATAGGAGTGCTACAAGGTTTAGCTCTGATCTTCCATGTTTTAGTCAATAAATCAATCACATACTTTCTCTGAGATAGGAAGATTCCTTTCTTGCTTCTTGTCATCTCTATTCATAAAAAATACCTAGAGCTCTAGATCCTTAGTTTGAAACTCACAATGAAGGAAACTCTTCAAATCTCAATTTCTTCCAGTGATGATGATATAAATGACATATACAACCAGAAAGATACTACCTGATGATGATTGTCTATAAAAGACTGAATGATCAAACTTGAATTTCTACATCCTAAATTACTCCAGTTCGATACTAAATTTCCCAAACTAATCTTGAGGGCTCTATTTTTGCCATAGAAAGGTTTCTTGAGGTGACACACTTTACCATTCCCCCCTGAGCAATAAACTGGGAGGTTTCTTTATATAAACTCTAAAGATCACCATGAAAGAAAGCATTCTTAATATCCAGTTGACATAATGTCCGTCTTACGAAGCTGCAAAAGATATCAATAATAAAATATAAGTCATTTTAGCAACAAGGGAGAAAGTATCAAAGTAATCTACACTATAGGTTTGAGCATAGCCTTCGGCCACTAATCGAGCCTTCAATTGAGCAATAGAACCATCAGAATTGAATTTGACTACAAACACCCACTTGCACCCTTCTGCTTTCTTCCCTGCAGGCAAATTTACTAAGTCCCATGAATAATTAGTGTCTAAAATATTCATTTCTTCTATCATAGCATCATTCCAGCTAGGATGAGATAGAGCTTCATGAATGGTTTAGGGAATAAAGATAGAATCTAAAGAAGCAACAAAAGAACATGAAGGAAGGGACAAATGATCATAAGAAATAAAAGACGAAATAGGATAACTACATTGATGATTACCTTTGCGATGAGCAATAGGAACATGGAGATCATTGTCTTCAAAATCTAATGCCGAAGAAGGTACTAGTTCTAGACAAGGATCATGACATCTTTGTCTTTTGGAATTGACCTCATAGATGATTGATTTTGGTCTTGGTGTTTCAGATGGTGGTTCAGAGTGAGATGGGGGAAATAGTGCAAGTTGACTTAGTGTACTGTGTATGATAGTATAAACTAATAAGTTATGATCATCTTCCTTAGAAAAGGAAGTATAAGAAATTGGAATATGTGTTTGTGGAAAGTGACATCAACAGACACAAGATACTTATGCTTATCAAGATAGTAACACATGTATCGCTTTTGTAAACGAGAATACCCCAGGAAGATATAGTTCAAGGATTTGGGATCTAGTTTAGTAACCTAAGGTCTATTATCATGAACAAAAAAAGTGCTTCCAAAAATCTTAGGTTCAATAGGAAATAAAGGCTTTAAAGGAAATAAAATGTTATAAGGAATTTCACCTTGAAGAACTAATGAAGGCATACAATTTATTAAAAAACAAGTTGTAAAAACAACATCAACCAAAAATTATTTTAGAACTTTCATTGGAAAGAGCAGTTCTCTGACTTTTTTAAGGAGATGTCCGTTTTTCCTTTCTGCCACACCATTGTGAGATGATGTGTCAACACATAAAGTCTGATGCAAAATGCCATGTTTAATCATGAAAGTTTGAAAAGTCCATGAAAGATATTATTTTGGATTATCACTTCTCAATTTTTTAATATACATATTAAATTATTTTTTGATTTCAACATAGAAATCATTAAAATGTGTAAAAACTTCAAAACAAGTTTTCATTAAATAAAGCCATGTCACACGGGAAAAATCATCAACAAAGGTAACAAAATATCTAAAATCAGGTTTGGACATAATAGGACGGGGATCCCAAACATCAGTATGAACTAACTCAAATGGATCACTAGCTCATTTATTAACATGAGGAATTGAAGGTAAATGATGATGTTTAGCAAATTGACAAGACTCATAATCTAATGAAGAAAGATTCTAAAAATGACGGTACAACTTCTTTAAGGTGGAAAGGGAAGGATGTCCTAGGAATGGGCTTCAAAGGCAATAGAGATGTTGGAGCAGGCAATGGGTTTGGGTATTTAGCCATCAAGAATATAAAGTCCATCCGATTCATGTCCTCTACCAATAATCTTCTTTCGTAATCAAATCCTGAAATAGACAATAATCAGGAAAGAATGAGACAAGATAGTTTAGTGCATGAGTGATTTTGCTAATAGACAATAAGTTAAAAAAACAAGTCCAGGAAGATTTAGAATAGATTCTAAAGTGAGAAATGGTGTTGGTTTGGCAATATCAGTGCCCATAATAAATGAGCTAGATTCATAAGCTAAAGTGACTTTAGAAGGAATTTTAGATTATTCAACCGATGAGAGTAGTTTAGGATTACCAATCATATGATTTGTGCATTCAAAATCAATGACCTAATTAGTAGAAGAGGAAGCACGACATGAAGTGGATTTACCTGACTGTGTGCTAACATTGACATAATAGGTTGAATTCTTTAGATTTTCTTGGTATTGAGTGAACTTAGCATACTCTTCTACAGAGATAGTAAAGGTTTGTTTAGGTGAAGTTGGTGTATTAGCTGCCAAATTTGCCTTATGAGTTCTTTGATTCTTGTTATGTAGCTTTGGGCATGTACACTTGGTATGCCCTGGTTCGTGGCAGTAGTAACACTTAATGGTATTTCTATAAGTAGCTCCCCCTTTAATAGTATTCCTTAAATTTTCTCATACACTGTAACTGATAAAAGCACTAGAAGGTTGATGAGTATTGACTGTGGAACCAATACTGGAAGAACTTTTAGTATGAAGGACTCTGGTAAAGGTTTCTTGAAGAGAGAAAATTTTAGCAATAGAAAGAACTTGAGATTTAGCAATCTTAATACGAGAATCAAGCCCCACCAAAAAACTCATCATCATCATCTATTCTTGTTAAGCCTGTTGCACCATTATATCAAGACTAAAAGGAAGAGCATAACTCAACTCTTCATATGTTTTCTTAAAGTTCATGAAATAAGCTTGAAGAGACTGTTCTTGTTGTTCAGCCTAATAAAAACTCTTACAAATATCATAAATAGGAGACAAATTCCCTTTTTCAGAATACAGAAATCCAAATAGTCCATTAACTCTTTAACATATTCACAATGATCAACCAAACTCCACAATTTCATATTCAATATAGTTTTTAATTTGCACAAGTAAAGATGCATCAACCCGTTCCCATTCTTTAAGAGTATTATCGTTTGAAGGATCTTGGGTGAGATTATCATCCTTAGGCAAGCTCTTTGAATAAATTTTAATAATTATATGCCAATTTATAAAATTAGAACTATTCAATTTATGATCAGTTATCTTATTATTCACAAGAATCATTTTAGTCACTAACTTATGTTCCTCGGTCATATTTTAAGGAATTTAACCAAATATTGAAAACCCAAAAATGCTCCACAAATAAAATTTCAACAACACATCCACTAAGCACTGAAAATACTCCACAAATGAAGTATCTCAGTATCGTAAAATAGAGAAAACTACCTCAACAACACAACCACTGACCATAAAGTTCACAATAGAAAATCTATAGTAAAGATAAGAGAATCTCACGTTCTGTCCATAAAAAAGATTGATTAACCATGAAAATAATAGTGTATGGATATTGGAATGGAGGAGTTGATGTCGAGTAAGCAGAGCATACAGAGAAAAGAAGGCTTGCAAGCTTTCATGCGATGTCGCGTGGGAAAGAGGTGAAAACTTCTGGTGGCGCTTGTGTATCACGCGTAGAGCTTCAGGTGGTCAGATTTTCCAAAGATGGTCGATGAATGATGATTCTCTTCAAATAGGTGGTGTTGACAAACAGCCACCGTATACCCAAACACCATACCTCGACTTCTTTATTACCCACAACATAGTCAAAAAATTATAGAAAAAAATGACTATTCTGCACACCAGGACAAAAGCCAATTCAAAAATTGGATATTCAAAGAAAGATGGCTCTGATATTAGGTAATGATGATTATTTGAATTAATGATAATGTAAAAGGATTTACACAATTTGTACAAGAGAATGTGCATTTTATATGGTAAGCATCTAATGCCATCCCTATAATTAAGTATGTGATGAAGCCTAAGGATAATCTATACAGCTATCAAACTTTAATCTCCTGAATCATCTCCATGTTTTTCTCTATAAACAATTTAAAAGTATTAACGCAGGTAGTGAAATCACCTGAACTTTAGGGCGCCTCCACTTGTTGTTGAGTTTGAGGAGGCACCAAGGATTTTTCTATTTGTTCCACCATGTGTGGAACTAAACCAGTGCTTTCTTGCTTATCTTGCTATGTTTCATCAACATGAGCCTTGGTATTTTTCTCATTAGAAGGGATAACCAACTTAGGAAATTTGGGAATAACTTGACTCAATCCAAATTGTCTGCTAAGCAAAGAAAGAAGATACTTCACATTCGTCGGTCTCTTTTTGGGAGGTCGAGGAGAAAAGCATAAAAATCCACCTATCATTAGAAGTTTATCTGTGGTGAAATGAAAGAACAATTGATCCCTCAAAAGTGTCAAGTGAATTGGGTTACTATGAGAAAATTGCAACCACCAAGGACTGATTAGTTTTTCATACTTGGCCCAAATACCAAATATCAAATTAAATTCTGAGGACATAAAGTGGACCCATGCATCATTCTCATACGAAAGACTCTTGTAAGTGATCAACTGTGGCCCAAGAAAGGTGTTCAAGTCAAGCGGTCCATGTTCCGCATCTGAATCTTAAAGGCTAGGAAAATAAGCATATAGCCAAATCTGGAGTAGCCATAAGTAAGGGCCTGCCTTAGTGAAGGGGTCTTCTTAGGATGCCTTAGTGAAAGATTGGTAGGTTAAAGATAAAAGTAGAGAACTAAGAGCAAATTCATGGCTAGCTACTACAACTCTCACTAGAAGGATGTAAGACTTGGAGAGTTTACCAGAGGATTTGCCCAGGATGTACTCCCTAAAAAGAACCCAAAGAAAGTCTAGATGTTCCTGTTGTGTGGGATCACTTATAACCCTAATGTATTTTTCAATATTAGAATGGTGAGTCCTACCCTTAGGGATTACATGGTAAGGAAATGAGGGATCCTTGTCATATATACCCAGACCTCCATTCTCATTTCCCAAGATAGGTAATCTAGTAAGAAAGAAAATATCTTTCAAGGTTATTGATAGAGGACCAAAGGGGAAAAGGAAAGAATTTACCATAAGAGACCATAGCCTAAGTGTAGCATAAATGAGGCTACGATCCATGGTGTGGGGCTACGCACTAATGTCAATAAGAGTTTTTAAACCCCATTTATTCCATTCCTCTTCATAATGAGAGGTCTCAATCTTTCCACCCAATTAACCCATGTTTGAGGTGCCTTAGGCCAACATTTCATTTTCCCTACTGAGACTGATGATTCTTTAGTATTGCCACTTGCAACAATGTTAGATGGACTAAAGGGAAATAGGCATGGTAGAGGTTGAGCAGTTGCTTGACCAACTATAATGTGAGTAGCAATAATGTTGAAGGAGTGAATGAAAGTGGAGACCTGTAAGGTCATATAAAAAAAATAAAGACCAGCACCTGATACTAGTGAAGAGGTATGAAAAATTAAAATTCTAAGTACTTACTTAAATACATGGTAAGGAGGACGTAGAGGTCCCTGTGTTCAGATATTCCTTGGTGGCAACTCTTATATATATATAACA
>CAOJBK012976894.1:0-20226 GCA_948294925.1 Codiaeum variegatum
GGCCAACCCCCCCCCCCACCCCCTTTTAAATTCCCATTTCCCCCCCCCCCCCCCCCCCCTCCCCCCCCAACCTCCCTCTTACCTCCAATCACCCCCCCTAGCCTCCACCCTCTCTCTGATCGCCCCTACCAGACCTCCTCCTCCTCCTCCTCCTCCTCCCCAACCCCACTCTCCACCTCCCTTGATCGTCCCTACCCCCTCTCCCCCTTCCCCGATCACCCCTACCCTCTCTCCTCCTTTCCCACTCGCCTAACCAGCCTCACTGCCCCCTCCGCTCGCCAGGCCAGCCTCCCAAACCTTTTCGCCCGTCAGCCCAGTCGCTCCAACCATTCCACTCTCCCCTGCAGCAGCCCAGCCAACTTCGATCGACCCCCCTTCCTTTTCCCCTATCCCTCTCGACCCCTCTTCCCTTTCCTCTAGCCCGATCGACCTCCCAACCTCCTCTCTACCTTCAATCACCTCATCACTTACCAAAATGATGGTAATCGCTCTCGGTTCGTCCATCGATCCGATCCACTTAATTCGATAGACGAGGGGGAAGTATATGGGTCAGGAGATGGTAAATTCACGGAAGGAACCCCGAAGCTATCCTCTTTATCCATTTGGAAGTAAAGGGGTCACGGTGCACAGATCGGGTTTAGCCACTCTAAATGACCCCAGATAAGCCATTCATACCCTTCGGGGGTACTACCACGCTTGGCGTGGAATGGGTTTAGGGGAGAGGATGACTCACCCATGAAGGTTAATGGTAGAACTCAACTATGGAAAAAATAAAATTGGAAGGACATAAATAACAAAATACTTACAAAAGTAAAATATCAATATCAAAGAGTGAAAAATAAAGGAAAGTAACCTTGACTCCCTTTGAAGAGTAACAATCCACTTCACTAAGAAAAAATATAATTTAAGAGAAAAAAGCTTGTTTTCAAAAGAAAAGTGAGTGCAAAAATGAAAAGTAAAATAAATAAATGATTTTTATAATACGAGAGAGAGGGGAAATTGTAAAAACCTTTGGTTATTAACTATTGTACACTTATTTTGTGATGATTGGTAGTTGTTGTATTTGAAATTTGAATTTTTTTTTTGCGATAAGGATATCTCAAATTCAAAACTGGTCCTTACTAGCAAAAAATTAATTACGAATGGAGTACAACAAATTTTCTAGTAATCATTGATATCCCATCAACGACTTTTAAGGAGGACATGTGATAGTACCTGGCTTAATACGACCATCCCATACAACTGCAAGTCATCTCATAAACCCAACTTGGGACAGAGACGCTAGGTGTAGCTCTACCTCAGACGCTCGATAAAAGTCTATGTATAGCTCCGGGTCGGACACTCCATGTATAGCTTTGGCTCAGATGATCGAGCGTTCGGTAAGAGTCTAGGTATAGCTCTGTCTCAGACGCTCGGACATTCGGTAAGAGTCCAAGTATAGCTCTGGCTCAAACGTTTAGACGTGTTTAGTAAGAGTCCAGGTATAACTCTAGCTCGGACGTTCGGTAAGAACCCAAGTATAGCTCTGGCTCGGATGCTCAGACGTTTGATAAGAGTCCAGGAATAGCTTTGGCTGGGAAGATCGGACGCTTGGCAAGAGAGATTCTAGGTAGAGAAGTTATCAACCCACGATCTTCACTACCCGAGATTTCAGGAACTATCATAATCATGATCCCACGATTCACCTAAAGTGGAGGAGTAACTGCTCCAAATCTTGGTATAAAAGGGGAAAGGTAAACAGAGGTAAAGGGAAATGTGACTTATATTCTACTTCTATTACTTTCTTACATCCATAATCTAAACTAACTTAAGTATCAGAGTGACCCTCCAAGCAATACAAGTGGACTTCTCTAACTATTTTTTGCAGATAGATCATCAACCGAGATCGGTACATCAGATTGGACCTTAGCATGCAGAACCGAAACATCATTTATGATTTTACAATATACAATATTATTTTTTCACCTCCTTTTCTAAGTAACATAAAATATATATATATATATATATATACCCATTCATTTGGCAAAAAAAGAAAAAACATTTTCCATTCTTTTAATCTATATTCTATTTTTTTTCAAAGATAGTGTTTGCCCAACATTAATGTTTTAAATATCGTTTTTGTGTATTATATTAGGATCGGTAATGATATAACAGAATTAGTCTGAATCGATCTAAATTGAACTGAATCAATTGCCACAACTGTTAATTATTAAATGTGATTAATAAATTTATTCAATACATATTAGTCATAACGTAATAAGTTTATAACGTATCAAACCTTTCAAAAATCTATACGAAAATCAACTATATGTAGCATTACGGGTTATATTTAAAACCATGCACAGAACCCTCCAACAATTTTAATGAGACCTAGCATCTATTTAATTTATTGTAATTTTGCTTAAATTTGTGATTGGACACTTGCCGTCTTTTCTATCATGTCATCTATACATATATCACCTGCTTATATATATATATATCATATTATATGACAATAATGTATTTAATTTTTTCTTTACGAAAAGAAAAACTTAAAAAAAAATTCTAAAAAATGAATGTTAGGCAATTTGGTGCTCAACTAATATTTATTGTTTAAATTACTATTTAATTTTTAAATTTTAATTAAATTAACATTTTATTATTTATATTTGATAAAATTAATAGTTTGATGGCTCTATTTTAATTTTTGTAACAATTTAATCTTTTTATTATTTTATTTTGTATATTTCTGTACATTTTTTTACAAAATGACGAAAGTAACAATAAATATAGTCGAAATATAGTTGATTGAATATATAAATTTTAAAAAAATTATACATTCATTTAATTATTTTGTGAAAATAAATTAAAAATTATCATTTAAAAAATTAATTGAATAAGTATAATTTTTAAATTTAAAATTTTAATCAGTCATATTACGACTATATGTATTGCCCCTTTTAACTATTTGGTAAAAAAACTATGGGAAGACAAAAAGATAAAGAAATGGAGAAACTAAATTATTAATAAAATTAAATTAGATGGATTAAACTGTTAATTTCGTTAAATATAATGACTAAAGTGTTAATTAGATCTAAATATAAGAATTAAATAGTAATTTATCCAAATTTGTTTGCATTAGCTTTAGTTTACAAAGAGGTCAAATTTAAAATTTATTGACTCAATAAATAAATAGAATTTAAACAAGTGTTTTTTTTAAAGAAAACTTGTGTAAATTGAATGTGAACAACCTTTGATAGAACTAAATGGTTTGATTTTTAATAATTTTGAAACTTATTCTAAATTTGAAATTTTATAATAATATAAAATGTCAAAAGTACATAATTTATAAAAATAAAAATAAAAAAATCTAAATTTATTAAATTAAAGTATAATAATTCAATTTCATCAATATAAAATAGAGATTTTATATAAAAAAAGTACAAAATCTTAAATATATATTGTTTTATTTTTATTCTTAAGATTTTATATTGTATGTTGCGGCTTCTTCTTCTTTTTTTTTTTTTTATCAAATCCTAATTTTTGATATTTTATTTTATTATTGTTATTGTAACTAATTTCTTTTTATAATTTTTATTCCTATACATGTATGTATAATCACTTTAAACTAATATATATTTAATTTTTTATATTTAATTCTATAATATTATTGAGTGAAATTGAGTTTTTCTATTTTTATTTTAGTAAAATTAAACTTTAGTATTTTTATTTTTATAAAATATGAATTCTTTCCATACTCAAAACATCAATAAAATTATAAGATTTCAAATTCAAATAAAATCATTATAAATAAAATTAATGTCATAAAGAATTATAAATTTGATTAAAAATTTATATTTTTTTTAATTGACATGACTATATAATAATAAAAAATATATTTTTATTTAAACTTTTTATAACGAAAGATTTTATTTGAATTTGATATTTTATAGTTTTACTATAATTTTGATAAAAAGTGCACATTTCATTTAAATAGCAATAGAAAATTTTAATTTTATTAAAACAAAAGATAAGAATTCAAACTTACCAATTAAAAGCATGTTGGCTCAATTCGAGAAAAAAAATATAGGATATTAAATACATATTTTTTCCTATTTTTGAAATTTA
Organism: Codiaeum variegatum; assembly: GCA_948294925.1. Lineage (NCBI taxonomy): Eukaryota > Viridiplantae > Streptophyta > Magnoliopsida > Malpighiales > Euphorbiaceae > Codiaeum > Codiaeum variegatum. Next base: position 4,108 of record CAOJBK012976894.1, read on the forward strand.
ATGCATCGCGAAAAAAAACCCATATTTTATTCCTATATATATTTTTTGAATTGAACTCTTATTTTTATTTAATGTGATTGATCATTGTATTTTTCCTTTGGTAAAAATTAAACCATCTCCTCACATCTTTCCGTTATCCATAGTGGATGAAAATAAGAAATCTATAACCAATCATTTTAACGGAATGAAGTAATTTTGATGAGAATAAAAATAAAAAAAAATTAAATTTAAAAGATAAAAGTTAATGAATTAAAAAAAATAAAATTAAGAATTATAAATTTCCCATACATAGTATATTTTAGATAAAATATATTAAAAAATCTTGAATTTTTGCATTATATCATATTGAGTTTCTATATTTTAGCCGTGTTTTATAAATCCTTTACCATCTATTCTTTTATTTTTTTAGCCAAATTATTTTTTTATTGAGAGACTTTTTAATATATATTTTTTCTATATTTAACATGGGCATGATCATCATGTTTATGCATGCGAAATGGTAATATGGTATCCTTACATAAGATGTCCTGCCTACATACTGATTGTGCAGTATTTTGTCTGCCATGATGATGACGTCGCTTTATTTAATTGGTTGAGGATAAAATGGAAATTTTTTTAACTGTTATTTTCTTAAAATTTTGGTTTCAGCTTTAAAATCGAGACGCATGCAGAAAAAGCCATCATGGTGTCTTCATGTCCCCACGCAAACTTTTTTAACTCTCTCCCCATGCCTTCAGTATTTTATAAGCTTCCGCTTCCCGCATTTTTTTTATTTACCTCTTTACTTTTTTGCCCATTTACCATTTTGTCACCCATTTTCATACCATAAGATTGCATTTTATTTTGAAAATTAAAAAAAAAAGTAATGAAATATATAATTTTTAACATATATAAATGCTATACACTCACATACTTTTTAATTTTTTATAATGGATATAAAAATTAGTTAATAAGGTGAAGTTTAACAGCCTTTTAAATTAATTTTTTTTTTATTTTAAGGACTATATTTTAAAATTTATATTTTTAATAATTTTTTAAATTTTCATATTTAAATTTTTTTAAAAGTTATAATCTCTCTAATTAGATAGAAAGAGAAGGAAATTAATTTTAAAATTATTATCTCTTATTCTTTTTATTTTTAAAACTAATAAAGAGTGAGATAAAGAGATTATTAGAATAGATATTGATTTTAAAATAAAAAATTAATTATTTATATTAGAATAGAGAGTAAAATTTTAAAAATTGTTGAACTTGTTCTAAACAATTTGTAGCTTACTTGATGCCATTTATTTCAAATTCCACCAAATTCATAATTTTATAATTGTGTTGTTAGAATATAGATTAATATTCATGTAAAATAGTGATATTATAGTATCAATTTTCCATTATGGATTTTATAGAAGTTTCTGTCGCCTTATCTAAAATTGAACTCAATTATTATTAGTAGTATAGTCCTAAATTGAAATTGATATAACTTGGTAACATCATTGACATTTAGGTAAGTTTGATAAATTTGGAATTTTTCCGTAATTAAAGGAATCTAACTAAACTCACTTTTCAATTAATATATAATTATTCCATAAAACACTAATTAACTTGTTTATTACAAGAATATCTTACCTTATAAGAAAGAAACATCTTATCATATTGTTCCCATTTTTTGTGAAAATTCGTAGTAGGCGTGCGAGAAATTCTAGGAGGTCTCATCCATATCTGACTTCTCAAATGATTGTAGTAAAAATTAAGAGATGGGGATTTTAAAGGTTCTTAGATACATCTAACACAACTTCTCCAATTGTCATAAAATTCGTCAAAATTTCAAGAATAAAAGTGAAAAATTATATTAATGTAAGATGATTACACTAATAACAATATGAAAAAAACTAAATTGACAAAATTGTTAAAAATAAATGATAAAAGGCAAAAGGCTTGACAAGTTTGAAAGAAATTACGATAAATAAATGATAAAAGCCAATAGGCTTGATAAATTGAAATGAAATTGAAGATAATTGACTTTGAGTCTTTGATTGTTTGATTGTCTGTTTGTGCTTATGTTTGTGTGTGTCGATCCTTCCATCTGAATGCTTTTTAAAGCAGGGATTTCTTTGGTGCGAAGCAACAGTTTATTTTATTGGAAGAAACTCCTTTCTTTTCTTCCACTCAAAACATCTTAACTAACTTTTTTTTTTGAAAGAAGTCACATTTTTCTCTTTTTTTTTCCAAGCAGTTATTTCTTTGTTTCTACATAAAGTAACTACTATTTCTTTGGTTAAAAGTTGCTTTCTCATCACTCCTCTCAATTTCTCAACATTTTCCACATGCTTAATTTCATTTGACTTTCGCCCAAAGTAACTATCTTTTCTTTGGACTAAAGTAACTTTTCCACCACTTTTCTCATTTTTCCACTCATTTAGCACGTGTTAAATTTCATTGTAGGCTTTCTACTTGCTTTTTATGCCTTTACATGTCAAGCCCGCTCTAGGCCAAAAAATACAAATATGGGTCCAACAATTGCCCCCGCAGATGTTAAGCTGGTATTTAAGCCTGACATTTGTAAATTTAAGTCCAAACTTTTGGTATTTGACAAATCTTTCTAAGAGCTGGCTAGGTGAGAGACTTTCATTGCCAACTGCTTCATATGAACTACATGCTTTGAGATACTTTATTCGTTTCCTGTATCACACTTACGTCGAACTATATTTTGAGTATTGACTCGACAATTCTGCAGAAATTGTGGATTCGATTTTGCCTTTGTCATCTTATTGAAAAAGTGGCAGAGGCCAACTTATTATAAAATTTGGCCTAGTTAACGACCCTAAACATTCCACCATATGTTTAAACAAATTACTTCAATGTGTGACATATGTCTTAGCCGTGGAATCGGCCTGTTACTATCCTTCTTGCTTCATTCTCCACAAAGTGGGAAAGTCTTTCCCACTATCCCTTGACATCCTTTTACAGGCTGTCGATGGGAATAAGATTTCAGTTTGGTAGGGAGTTGGTACTTGACTAACCTTTCGCTCATTTTAGGAACTTCATCCTCCTCCCATGTAAAGTAATACTTGACCCTCTGTAACAACTTAATTATTCTCCTTTTTAATGGAGGCTTGAGAAAACTATTGATGTAGGTCACGTGAGGCTCTTTCGGTGTTCCCAAGTTGACCTTTTCTAAAGGATCGTGGACTTCAATTATATCATCATCCAATTTTGATGGAGCATCCTTTAGTTCATCCAGTTGAATTTCTTTCACCATCTCCTCAGGTGATTCTCCTTTGAAGATTACTTATGCATCGAAGGCCTCTTGAGCTTCCTCAACTAAAAGCCTATCTAGAGCTTGTTGCACTTGAAATTTCAATAAGGTGGTCGCAGCTATCGCCTTTTCTTCTTTTGAAAGCTTAATCATCAACCTCCTCGATGCTAGGCTCAGTTATCGGCCTATAGGGTGACACGGTAATCAATTTTTAGAGTAGCCTTTTTGCTTGTTGTTGGCATTCACGTTGGCTCACCATGGTGAGAGCTTTTGGCCTACCATACTTTGTTTTTCTAGTAAACTTTATTAGCCCAAAGCTACCATCATAAAACCTTGCTTCCACCAAATCTGTGCAGGTTTTGAATGGCTTCCCATCAGCCCAGACTATTTCCACTTCATCTCATTTCCAAAATAGGAGAACTTGATGAAGAGAGGACGACACACACCAATTGGCATGAATCCAGTTTCAGACTAGCAAAGCGTGGTAATTACCTATAGAGTTTACCACAAAGAAGGCTGTCAAAGCAATCTTGCTCCCCACTTGGATTTCCACATGTAAAATACCAAGTGTTTTTGTAACCTCACCATTAAATGCTGAAATGTAGACCTCTATTATTATGAGGTCTTCGTTGATCTTTCCAAGTTCTAAAACCATCCTCAAAGGAAAAAATATTAACTAGTGACCCATTATCTATCAAGACCCTTGAGGTTGGACTCTCATTGAAATGAGCCTTAATATATAATGGTTTAATATGCTTCGTCATTCTTTCAACAAGTTTCTCGAAGATTACCCTCTTCGGAACTTCGAGCTTTATAGCTTGAATAGTGACATCACTACAAACCGTTGAATCATCATAGGTTGCCCCCCGAGCATCAAATTGACCTTGACACTCCTATTTATATTCACCATACTTTTGAAATGAAGCAGGTAAGGTGACAGAGGCCATAGAGCATTTCAAAGGAACAGAGATTTGGCTGATCTTAATTTCTCGCATTGCTTATCCTTCTGTGTTGGCAACTACCTCTACATTGGCAGAAACATCTTGCAAAATCTTCTTTTTTCCTTTCTCCCCAGCCACATCATCCACTTTCATTTTGACAGCTGCCCTTTTTCTTTGAAGCCCCCTTTTTTGGGTTCTAGTAAGAACCTGTGGAAACTTCTTATGTCGAACAACCTGCCATTTGTTCTTAGGAACTTTAATTGGCGTCAACACAAACCTCGGATGCTTTCTACGGATAGCAGCCAGTGGATGGAAAGGACGAGACCCTTTGTCCTTTTATAGATTGGCTTTGGGTACATCTTTTGGTGAATTCTTGTGAAACCTCTTAGGCACCCACATATGCATTGGTTTCATATATGGAGCCATTTCCTTTCCTCTCCTTATCACTTTTAATAGATCACACATGTCAAATCCAGTGGCATTAACGGACGCCACTAGAGGGAAAAGATCTTCGTTAACCAACATTGACTATTTCTTTTTCTAAGGAATTTAAGTATCCCCTTATTGATTATGTCTTAAATGACATTTTTGAAAGACCAGCATGCATTAGTTGTGTGATTCTAAGAGTCATGATACTTATAGTATTCCTTCCCCTTGATTTCCTCCTTCGTAGGTAGACAGTGACCTGCAGGCAAAGTAATGAACTCCTCCTTAAGAAGAAAATCAAAGATCTCTTCTGTCTTGCTCACATCAAAAGTACACTGCAACGATGGTGCTTAACTCCTCTTCCAAGTCTCTCTTGTTTTTTGTTGTGACCACATTAACAATGGACAAATTTGGGACCCGGAGTTAGCAAGGTCAGAAACAACAGTGTCTTAGACATCAACTTCTTGAAAGTAAGTGCCCATTACTTTCTTTCTCATCCTATTGTCCCCCCTCAATAACTCCTCATATTTTGTCACCTTCATGGCCAACTCATAGAAATCTCAAAATTTCATTCCCTGGAATTTCTTTCTAAGCTTGATGTCAAGATCTTTTTCCACCATTTTCACGAATTCGATCTCAGGTAAAAAGAACTTGCATTGGCTTCTCATTTTCTTAAAGCGAACTATGAATAGGTCAGCTGACTCCCCATTTCTCTGGGTCATTCTAGACAGCTCTGCAACATATACTTTTGGATCAGCTCTGAAAAATTGAGTATGGAAATTTCTTTCCATTTCCTGCCATGAGTACAACGAGTCTCTTAGTGGTGTTGAATACCATGTGAAGGCTACCCCTGTTAATGAATTTTGAAACAATCAAAACTTATAGGCATTGAAATTCTCATAGTTTGCTAGCTCACCACATTGTACTATGAATCTAGTAATACGCTCTAATGTCGACTACCCATCTTCTCCATAAAATAAGGTGAAGTCAGGAATGTGGTATCCCCTTGGATATGGATTCTCTTGATCAATTGCTGGGGGATACGGCTTATGAAATTCTGACCTACCAATCTAACGTAAGCCTGGACCATTAACCTCCTGCACAAAATCTCTCACAGCCTCCAAGTTCACCTGAGTTGGCGGAGGAACATAATGGAAACGAGGGTTTTTGAGCAACCCCAAGTATGTGTATCCCTGTTTCCACTCTCTGATTTCCCCCCGAGCCTGAGGCCCGTGCATATGGTGCCTCTTCTCAATGAGCTACTGGGTTATTCCTTAGGGTTGTATGCTAATGGAATTGTTGTGGTTGTGGTGGTACTGGTGCATGCCTGCTATTATAAGGGTGGCCTATGTTGTTGGGAGCCTGAGGTAAGGTATGAGACTCCTTCCATTGTTGAATTACAGGTTGGCAAACAATAGGAAGCCCACCATTGGATTCAACAAATTCCACGGAATCTTCAGAAGTTTGCCTAACCGACTGATTAAGGCTAGGAGCAACTCCATCATTTTCTCCAAGTAATAATTGCTCTAAAAGAGTTTTGATATCCAACATCGTTTTCCCTAAGGAATCAAAGCGTTGGTCAAAACTTTAGGAAGTAATAGTTACCTGAGTCTCTTGAGTTGATTTTGCTGGGCTATTAGCTATTTGTTGAAGGCTCTGGGTGCTCTTATCGACCTGCTAGACCATTTGAGGCACAATTCCAAGCGTTCTTGTTGTAGCCACTTCCTTTGCATCTTGGGGTGCAGCTTCAGTCAAATATCTAGTTTGTCTTTACGACATTGTGTTGACAAGTGTCCCACTGAGCGTGCCAAAAAAGATTATTGCCTTTTTTTTTGGTGAAAATTGGCAATAGGCATGCTAGAGACTCTTAGGGGTCTCACCTGTGTCTGACTTCTCAAATGATTGTGGTAAAAATCAAGGGATGATGGTTTTAAAGGTTCTTGGATATACTGAATACAACTTCTCCAATTGCCATAAAATTCACCAAAATTTCGAGAATAAAAGTAAAAAAATATATTAATATAAGAGGATTACACTAATAACAATGTGAAAAAACTAAATTGACAGGATTGCTAAAAGTAAATGATAAAAGCCAAAAGGCTTGACAAGATTGAAAGAAATTGCGAAAAATAAAGGATAAAAGCCGATAAGCTTGATAAATTGACAGGAAATTGAAATGAAACTGAAGATAATTGACTTTGAGTCTTTGATTGTTTGATTGTCTGTTTGTGTGTGTCAATCCTTCCATTTGAATGTCTTTTATAGCGAAAATTTCTTTGGCATGAAGCAACAATTTCTTTTCTTGAAAGAAACTCCTTTCTTTTCTTCCACCTAAAACATCGTAACTAACTTTTTTTTGGAAAGAAGTCACATTTTTCTTTTTTTCCAATCACTTATTTATTTGCTTCCACATAAAGTAACTACTATTTCTTTGTTAAAAAGTTACTTTCTCATTACTCTACTCAATTTCTCAACATTTTTTACATGCTTAATTTTATTTGACTTTCACCCAAAGTAATTATCTTTTTTTTTGGACTAAATTAACTTTTCCATCACTCTTCTCATTTTTCCACACATTTAGCACATGTTAAAATTCACTGTGGGCTTTCTACTTACTTTTTAGGCCTTTACGTATCAAACCCACTCTAGACCCAAAAATATAAATATGGATCCAACACATACATTTATTTGTCACCCAACAAATTTACAATCAAGGTTTTTTAAATGTAAACACACATAGATTAACATAATTATTCAATCTAATCTTACCTTTTATTATTTGAAAAATGAGTCAAAATTTCCTAAATATGGTAAAACAAAGAAATAATAATAAGAAAAATTCAAAATTCAATAACAATGCAAGTCTTAGAGGAAATAAATAGTGGGTAAAATTTTGACATAATGAAAAAAAATTGACATTGTTGATTTATAATTTGAAGTCACACTCATGGTAATTTCATAAAAAGTTTTTAACCATCTAACGAAGACATTTTATCATACAAAGGGGTAATATAGTAATTACAAACAATTACCAATTTGAAAAAACATAATTTTTTTTTCTCCCATTTCCGTCACAGTGGAGCTCTTAAAGAACACACACAACACCACACCACTCTCTGTTTGTGTAAGAGAGAAAGCGACGAGCCAATGAAAAAATCACACGCTAAAACACACACAAAACACTAAGCAACAAAAGCTAAACCAAAACTACTTTACTTTTTTCTCCGTCTTCTTCAACCACTGAGCTTCTTCTGTTTATTTTACTCAAAATTTCTAAACTTTACCCTCTTTTAATTTTCCCCTAAAGATTCCTTCACATGGTGCAAAAGCCAAAAGCTTTTTCTCAAAAACGGAAACGCTTTTCCTTCTTTTCACTTCTTTTGTTTTTTTTTTCTTAATTTTGTTGATATGATTGTTTAGAAAATGTTTCAGCGTTTGGGGACGATTGTTTTTGAAGCTTGGATCGGCGGTACGGTGCCGTTTTGGTTGTTTCTTTGGCTTTGATCGATCTGTTATTTCATTGGTGAGGGTTGAATAGGGAGAAAAATTTATGGTTTTTGTTTGTTTTGGTGGATTTCGTGAAGCATTTTGGTGAAATAGATCGTTTGGTTTTGAGCTCTGATCTCGAAAGGTTTATGCTTTTTGTGTGTTTGGGGGTTGTCTGATAACAGACAAAACGAGGACAACGATGTCTCCAATCTGGATATCGCTGTCCCTGCTGGCTTTATCTCTTATATACTGGCGCTTCACAATCAAACATTAAACAAATGTACAAAAGTTGAAGATTTACAGTTGGACCCATTTTTATTTTGAGCGTTTTTAGCTACTACAAGGTCAGTGAAATTGTAATCAAAGAAGATAAACTACCTGGGTGTACTTTAGTTTCTTGTGGGCACTGTAATACTGTGGAGTCCCACTTTTAATGCCTTTATTAAGCTCAAGAAGGTGTTAAAATCTGTGATTATGCTATTGGGGTTAGTTTCAGGTTCTTAGCTCGGTTAAAAAAATCAATCTTAGTCTCATCTTTATCTGGGTTTTGAAGCTTCATAAAGGGGTAAAAAGGTGTGGTCAAGTGAGGGAAGATACTTGGAGTTAGATTCAGTTATGTGATGTTATTTTTAATTTGCGGCTAAGAATATCCACTAGTGTCCATTTATTTCTTTTTTGGGGTTTGAAGAAAGGGCTATTTGGGTTTTGTTTGGATTGTTGGTAGAACGGCTTGTGTGGGGTTTTTGGGCTGCATTTTTTATTTGAAGATTTGTGGTGAAGTGAATTTGAAGATGGCAATATCCTGCAAGGATGGTAAGCTACCAGCCAATATGGATAATGGCAAGTATGTTCGCTATACACCTGAGCAGGTCGAAGCCTTGGAGAGGCTGTATCATGGGTGCCCCAAACCCAGCTCCATTCGTCGCCAGCAGTTCATTAGAGAATGCCCAATTCTGTCTAACATTGAACCCAAACAACTCAAAGTTTGGTTCCAAAATAGGAGGTATTGTTTTCCTTTTTCAATTCAAGGAATCTATTTTTTTTGTGTTTTTCTATTTTTGCCCTCTGATAATTACATTGGTGACATAAGTTTCTTTAATCTTGGAAAGTTTTGTTGTTTGTGGCATTGTAGTTTAATTGCTTGTGAGAATTTCTCATTAAGGAAATAGAAAAAAAAATTGAACTTTAATAAGCAAGTCTGATACTTTCTTGGTACTTGTTTGATACTAAACATTAAATTTCAAACCTTTCCTAAGCAAGTTTGATACTTGTATTTGGTTGGTGAGAGAATTTGATGAACTAATTGAAATCAGTTGCTGAAACTTTAATCTATTGCTTTCCTAAAGAAAATGAAACACAGAGAAACTATTTTTATTTCACTAGTTAATTTGGTTTAATACCTTAATTAACACTCATTTACCCCCTGAAATTCTTTTGCAATGTTAATCTCAATAATTTGTTTTGTGTTTTATTTTAATTTTTCAGATGTCGAGAGAAGCAGAGGAAAGAGGCATCGCGCCTTCAAGCAGTGAACCGGAAGCTGATGGCAATGAACAAGCTGCTTATGGAGGAAAATGATAGGTTGCAGAAGCAAGTGTCACAGCTGGTGTATGAGAATGGCTACTTTCGCCAACATACCCAGAATGTTAGCATTTGGCCTTTCTTCTACAAATTCTTCATAGTTGGTTACTGTAAATTATTGATTAGAGTTGAAAAATTGCTATTTCCAATCCATTCCTGTTGACACAAAAAGCAATACATTTTATTGTACTAACTAGAGGATGACCAGTGTTAATTATATCGAAATTAAGATGGATTAATTGTCTTGCTGCAGACAACGCTTGCGACCAAAGATACAAGTTGTGAATCAGTAGTGACAAGCGGTCAACACCACTTGACACCTCAGCATCCGCCAAGGGATGCGAGTCCTGCAGGGTTAGTGGGGATATAGTTGTTGAGTCCTTTTCTGTTATCGTGCTTTGTGACCGCTTTGTTGTGTGCGTGGGGAATATTAAATTCAAGCTTTGTATTTTCCCCAGGCTTTTGTCCATTGCAGAAGAGACTTTAACAGAGTTTCTTTCAAAGGCCACTGGAACTGCTGTGGAGTGGGTCCAAATGCCTGGAATGAAGGTGTACCTCGTGACACTTTTTTTGTCCTTCAAAAACTTTTATTTACTGAAAAAATATTAATATTTCCTTATTTTATTTATGTCAAATCCTGTCCAAGGTAGAAACAATATAGTGCACAATAGTGAACTGAAAAGTTTTATCTTTAATGTGTATAGTACACACTTTGATGATGACAGGATCCTGAAAGCCACAACTTTTTGTAATTTTTTTTTAATTTGATACAGTAAAATTAATTTGCTCTTGATCATTATTACTTAATTGAACATGTTTTAAACTAATTTGTTTTCTCTTTGTTAAATATTTTTCGTGCAGCCTGGTCCGGATTCCATTGGAATCATTGCTATTTCTCATGGTTGCACCGGCGTGGCAGCACGAGCCTGTGGCCTGGTGGGTCTAGAACCTACAAGGGTAAGTGTAACTAGTTTCATTCTTTCTCCATTGCTTTAATAATTTGACCTAATTTAGCTAAAGGATTACATTATTTTTTTTCAGGTCTCAGAAATTCTCAAGGATCGGCCATCATGGTTCCGTGATTGCCGAGCTGTGGATGTGCTGAATGTGCTGCCCACTGCCAATGGTGGAACCATTGAGCTGCTATACATGCAGGTAAGAGAGAATCAATTTGTGGTTATCATATCTGTTGGAGAATTTTAGCGTGCAATTGCTTAAAACTATCATATTGTTTTGATTTTATAGCTCTATGCACCGACAACTTTGGCGCCTGGTCGCGACTTTTGGTTGCTGCGTTATACTTCTGTTTTAGAAGATGGCAGCCTTGTGGTATGTTTTTGAAAATATTTCTATTTTTAATTCATTACCTTTAATTCATTTTTTGATGAACTAATGCAACATTTAGGTCTGTGAGAGATCTCTTAAAAATACTCAAAATGGCCCTAGCATGCCACCGGTACAGCATTTTGTGAGAGGAGAAATGCTGCCGAGTGGGTATCTGATAAGACCCTGTGAAGGGGGTGGCTCAATCATACACATCGTAGATCATATGGATTTAGAGGTAGGTTGTCCTTTACTTTTAATTTTTTTTTTTGGTATTTTATTTTATTGACTGAAGTGTGAAGTTTCTAACTGATTGAGGGTATTCTTTTTGCCAACTAGCCCTGGAGTGTGCCTGAAGTGCTGCGGCCCCTGTATGAATCATCAACAGTGCTTGCTCAAAAGACGACAATGGCTGTAAGATTATAAGCTTATTTTTGTCTCGCTCTTAACATCACCTTCCATATTTTGAGTATATGCTTCTGAATGATGTAAATTTAAGTTATGAATGTTTAACAATCTGATTTTTCATCTGTTTCATTTTCACTCAGGCTCTGCGCATCCTAAGGCAGATTTCTCAGGAGGTTTCTCAGTCTAATGTGACCAACTGGGGCAGACGACCTGCAGCATTACGAGCATTGAGTCAGAGATTAAGCAGGTTAATACCTCCTACAGTTGAATTCAGTCTTATTTATTTGTTGTGTTGCTTTTGGAATCTTATCATGTGATTGTGGCAGGGGTTTTAATGAGGCCCTTAATGGATTTACTGATGAGGGATGGTCAATGATTGGAAATGACGGCATGGATGACGTGACCATCCTTGTGAATTCGTCTCCTGAGAAGCTAATGGGCTTAAATCTTTCATTTACTAATGGATTTCCATCTGTCAGCAATGCTGTTTTATGTGCCAAAGCATCAATGCTTTTACAGGTTAGGATACTGCAAACTTTTTTGCTCTGTGGTTTTTCTGGGAGAAAATACTTAGGGTGTGTTCATTTGTAGAAAATTAGGGCAATTTTCTAGAAAAGTTTTCTCAGAAAACAAGGAACAAAGAAAATGTGTTCAAATCAGCTACTTTTCAGAGAAAAATAGAAAACAAACTCTTCCAAATTATAATTAAAATTGAAAAACTGCTTTTTATAGTTTTTCACAGTTTTCCTTTATAAACTGAAAAGTGGAAAATTCGGTTTTTCAAAATATAACTAGAAATTTTACTAAAGAGAAATGAATATGTTTTCTCATTTTTCATTAGTTTTCTTATAATTAGAAAATTAGAAAAATTGAAAATGAAAAACTAAAAATAATTTTCGATTAATGAACACACCCTTAAGTATTCTTGCTAGTTTGTGTGTTAAATTTTAAATTCATATCTGTTAAATTGTAATGTGGAGAATCTCACTGTTTTGTGGGCAGTTTTTGTGTCTGCAATCGTGTTTGCACGTATGCTGTGTTGTAATTTCAAAAAATTAAGTTCTTGTAATTGAAAATCATGCTTTCTCAAATTTATTGCCTGTTTCACTTTGCAGCTCCAATGATAATTACCTGGACTGTGTCTAAAATGTGAATTTGTTAGCACTAATTATTATGCTTTTACTTTCCTGGGACAGTAGGTCTTCGGGAATCATACTTTTGAATCTCGTTCTTTTACCTTATTTCAATTTTTAACATTTTGTTCCTTTCTTCTTCTTCTTCTTCAGAACGTTCCTCCGGCAATCCTTCTTAGGTTCTTGCGGGAGCACAGATCAGAGTGGGCAGACAATAATATTGATGCTTACTCAGCTGCTGCTATTAAAGTTGGTCCCTGTACTTTACCAGGGTCTCGAGTTGGAAGTTTTGGTGGTCAAGTCATCCTCCCACTGGCCCACACTATTGAACATGAAGAGGTGAGGGAATTGATTCTGTTGTGGGCTGTTATTTTGTGATATTAAGCAGGCTATCTCTCTATCATTGTTAATCTTTCTAAAGTGTTGGGTTATCTATGCTTTTAGTTCTTGGAGGTTATTAAATTAGAAGGGATGGGACATTCTCCTGAAGATCCAATGATGCCTAGGGACATGTTTCTCTTGCAAGTAAGAATTACTTTTCTTCTGTTTCCCATGGTAATGCTGTTTAATTCTTGAATCTATCTTGTGCTCAACATACCGGCCACCCTAAACGAACTCTTATTCATTGTCCCAAATGAGTGTTCTCTGTTGAGAATAGGATTCATTACTTTTGCTTTAGCTGACCAGATTTCATTGGAAATGCATGGGAACATGTTTTTATGTCTGTTAAGGGAAAATGAACCCAGATAATAGATGGAATGACTGGCAAATTCTTTTTCTCTATGATCTGGTCAAATCTGAGAAATAACTTTTAACATGAATGGACAAACCATAGTAGAAGAGAATGGCATTTGTTGGGATGAGATAGACTCGAGTGTTTGATTTTTACCTTTGAACAAAAATAGAAAGATCGTTTGAAGAAGGCAACTGAATGATGAAAGTGAGTGTAGATCAAGAGAAGGATATGAAATGCAGAAATTCATTCAGATTCTTATGTAGACCCTTTTAACAGAACTGGAAGATTGATATGTAATTGTTTGAATGTTCCTCTTCTACTGGTGTTCAATACATTCAGCTATCCTGGCATATGTTTTTGTGTTCAAATAATCAGCTAAGTGATTTGCATTTTATTTGTTTATTTTTATGGCTCTTCTCCTTCCGTTCTTCCATTTTGGGTCACTGTCAAAATTGACTTATCCTCTTTGTTGAGAGATGGCATTAATGGTTTACAATTAAAGTTCATAAAATTGTAGGATGAAAGAAAAATTTTCTACTCAGTTATCTAATTTCCTCTTCTTAAGAAATTTTGTTTAGAGCTGGATTTCAATTGCCTTAAGGTTTAGAGTGCCAGTATTATATTAAGTAGTTATCATTAGCTAGTTCTCGCTGTTTAATTTTTTGCATTATGTTATGACTATGAATTCGAATTATTTGGGATGGGAAAGTACTTGCTTCTCATTGTGCTTTCTACTTGTTTGCATGGACAGCTGCTGTTACCTTAGTGTTCTTAAATTGTTCTTTGGCTTAGCCTTCCCTGCTTGTATTTTTTGACAGCTCTGCAGCGGAATGGATGAAAATGCTATTGGTACTTGTGCTGAACTTATATTTGCTCCCATTGATGCATCCTTTGCTGATGATGCACCTCTTCTGCCTTCTGGTTTTCGCATCATTCCTCTTGATTCTGCAAAGGTAATCTTTTATTTTTTTCATTCCTTTCTTGCAAGTACTCTTTGTTGATGCATAGTAAAAAAATGATGCAGGAAGCCTCAAGTCCAAATCGCACACTGGATCTTGCTTCTGCTCTTGAAATTGGACCAGCCGGAAATAAATCTTCTACAGATTTTTCTGCTAATTCTAGCTGTGTGAGATCAGTCATGACAATTGCATTTGAATTTGCATTTGAGAGCCATATGCAAGAACATGTAGCATCAATAGCTCGACAATACGTCCGCAGCATTATATCATCAGTTCAGAGAGTGGCATTAGCACTCTCTCCTTCTCATTTGGGGTCACATGCTGGTCTTCGGTCACCACTTGGTACTCCTGAAGCACAGACGCTTGCTCGTTGGATTTGCCAGAGCTATAGGTATGTTCAGTGCCCTTTGCATAATTATCTCAATCAGACAGTATTTTGCTGTGAGGTGAACTGTGTAGCTTGGATAATTGATCTGCACCTGGGTTGAAATGATTTTATTTATATGAATGCAGTGGCAATGTTTGAAGTTCTAACCAATTCTCCTGCATTCTAGTAAATTATTTTCATTTCAAATAGAAAATACAAAATAGAAAGTTGAGCTAGTTTTTGATCAGTTAAAAATTATCTTATGCTGTGCAGCCTAAATGTGACCTTTTAATGCATTATTATTATTTTTAATTAGCTTGAATTTGTGATGTAGAGGTAAAATTACTATTGTTTACAACTTGTCACTTGTATGATTTTATTTGTATGCTATCTGTTTGTAAAAAATAACAAAGTTCTAATGAATAGGCATTTTAGAACTTTGTAGGCTAAATGCAGTTCATTGAATTAGAAATGCAAATTTAACCTCATCGCTTGACTACAACTTTGCAGGTCCTATCTGGGCGTGGAGCTACTCAAATCCAGCACTGAAGGAAGCGAGTCCATCCTCAAAACCCTGTGGCATCACTCAGATGCTATCATGTGCTGCTCTCTAAAGGTGCATACCTCTACAGTATTCCCTCCTTCCCGCGCCCCTTTTTTCCCTATGATGTTACCTGAATTGGTAATCCTTAAATTCTGAAACAGAATGTTGCATCTGTTATCGGGTGACTGCTGTGGAGTGATTGTAAAAAAAATAAGTTGCATTGAGTAGAATTATGTTGTGTTTTCTACTACTGACATTTTTATTTCCTAGAGTCTTTTCTAATTGATTTGTGTTTCAAGTATTTTATTCTGAAACTTTGGCACGTGCAGGCATTGCCGGTATTCACTTTCTCTAACCAAGCTGGCCTTGACATGTTAGAAACAACTTTGGTGGCTTTACAAGATATTACTTTGGAGAAGATATTTGATGATCATGGAAGAAAGACTCTCTGCTCAGAGTTCCCTCGGATAATGCAACAGGTTTGCATTTCTCCCAAAAATTTCATAAAAATATAAAGGAAATATTGCATATAAAACTGAAAAATGGCAGTTAAGAATGTGAGAACTAGTCATTATTGAGTCAAATCCAAGATCATTTTATCAATTGAAATGTAAGGTTGCTGTTCAAAAGCTGGTGTTGGCGTACCAAAGATTTTTGATAACTCTTAAAAAGAATATGTTTCTTTAGCAGTAAATCATTCCCCGTCATTCTGAGATAATCATTTATGGAGTACACCGTATAAATAGTTTGGTAATTTGATGTGCTTTCTGCTGCTAGGGTTTCGCTTGTCTGCAAGGTGGTATCTGCTTGTCAAGCATGGGGAGACCAGTGTCGTATGAGAGAGCAGTGGCCTGGAAGGTGTTAAATGAAGAAGAAAATGCGCACTGCATATGCTTTATGTTCATAAACTGGTCTTTCGTCTGAGGTTTGGGCTGTCCAAATCAGGTGAAGTCGGATGAAAC
>CAOJBK012977008.1:0-10168 GCA_948294925.1 Codiaeum variegatum
CTCTTTCTTGGTGTAACTAATCATCAATTTCTTCAATAATAGGATCCTTAATGGGCCATTGAGAGTAAGGCATAATGGATTTCTCTCTATAAATCAAATATGAATGGTCTTGTACTTGTTTCTCCATGTCATGCTTAAAAAAGTAAGTGTTTTTGGGATCTCCATTCGTCTTTTTCCCAACAAATTTGAGAGGTCCCAATTCCACATCATAGAACTTGGCTTCCAAATTATCAACACATGTTGTAAATGGCTTGTTGTCAGCCTAAACCACTTCAACGTCATTACCCTACCAAAAGAGAAAAAAATGGTGTAAGGAAGATTTTACACTCCAATTAGAATGAATCCAATGTATCCCAAGTAAAGCATTGTTGTCCACCTTCAATTCCATAACAAAGAAGGTTGTAAGTGAATTTCTACTGCCAACAGTGATTTCCATAGGCAAAACTCTATGGACACCTGTAACTTCACCTGTAAAAGCTGATACAATAATGTTAGTAGAAATTAAATCTTCTTGATTTTTCCTAAGAGAGTTTAATAGCCTAAGAGGAATAACATTAACCGCTAAACCATTCTCCTTTAAGATACTGGGGAATATTTCACTATTCAAGTGAGCCTTGATGTACAGAGGCTTTATGTGTTTGGTCATCTCCACGGAGGACTTCTCAAGAATGACTCTTTTAGGTTGATTCCACCGAGTGGCTTGAATCACTACTCTACTTAGATGCACTTCTGAGGATTTTGAGAATTTTGCCCTTAAGTGTCAAGGAACTCTGATTCATTGGCATCCTGCATCATAAAATCCTGAGGAAGCATAACCGAATTGGTTCCACATCCCAAGGATAAAGGTTTTCCAATTAGTCCCAAGGTCATCAAGTTCCATATCTTCATCAAGGTCCGACTCATAGCCAAACTTTTCTATCGATTCACCTTTGTTGAGATAAGGATCTTTAAGGGCCTTTTGGCTAAATTTTGATTTTTTGCTAAAGGTTTCCTGATGCATCACTTGGCTTTGATTTTGTTCTTCTTTCTCTTTTCTTTCTGCAACCTTTTTCCTCTGAAGTTCCTCCTTTGAGTACTTTTCAAGTGTTGAGGAAATTTTTTGTTATAAACCAGCTGCTATTGTATGCTTGGCTGTACAGACTTTGGTACCACAAACCTTTGTTGTTTTCTGTTGAACCTTAGGACAGTCGCCTCATCTTCCCTCTTGATATAATTTGAGACACTTCAAAAAATGATTATATTTATAAAAATGTTTTTTTTTGGTGAGAAATTTCCCTGTACAATTGAGGATATTCACCTTGAGGCTGACCTCCAGCTACCACTTGGTGATTGCTTTGTCTCTAATTATTGAATGATTTTTTTATGATAAAAAGGCTTTGTCTTTGCTATCCAACCATCTTCCTCTTAGCCATCTCCTCAACCAGTAGGTTTTATTGATTCCCTAGGGATGTTTACTGATGATGGTTTGTTGTACTTCACCAAAAAGATAAATTTACTAGAGGGTTAGCCAAAAATGTCCCAATTCTCCTCTTTCTCATTGAGCTTCTTTTTAACATCCAAAAATGTTCTAAGATCAATGTCAATTATGTTGATCAAAGCAACTGGTGAGAATGGATTTCCTCAATCAATAAGGCATCTTTCTTTTCTGAAAATTTCAGCACTCCCTTGTTGATCCGATCCTATACCACATTTTCAAACACCCAACAAGCATTACTAGAATGGTTATAAGAATTGTGATACTTATAATACTCATTTCCCCTTAGTTCCTCCATCATTGGAAGTTTGTGGTTAGGTGAAAGCTTGAGGAAATGATGTTGGCAATGTGCGAGGTGCATGTAGGCATTGTAAGGGCCCAACAAGCAGCACAACTTCATTCTTGTGGCGATCGATTATTTCTCTAAATTGGTGGAGGCAGATCTTTCGAAAAATGTCAATCAATAAATGATTATTGCATTTATAGAGAACCAAATACTATGGCACACCAGTCTACCTCAGACAATTACGACCGACCAAGGAACTCCGTTTACAAGGGAAGAGATCTAAGATTTTTGTAATGAAAATGGCATATAATTCTCCACTCAACCCCATATTATGCCTAAGTAAACAGTCAAACCAAAGCAACTAACAAGTTGATAAAGGGGATCATCTAAAAAATGAATGACAAAAATCCTAGGGCGTGGCATGAGCTACTAGGGGAAACTTTGTTCGCTCTAAGGACCACCCAAAGAACTTCTACAGGAGTAACACCTTTCAAATTGGTATATGGACATACAGGTATGATAACAACCAAATTGACGGTCCGGTCCATGAGGAGAAACCCCCAAAATAGGTTGACCTCTGAAGATTACAACCAAGTAATACTGAGAGAACTGAATAACCTAGATTATGATCGAGTATCGGCTTTGGATAGATTGCAAGTCCAAAAATAAAGGACTGAAAGATCATATAACAAAAAGGTTCGATCAAAGTCTTTTAAGATAAGTGACTTGGAGTGGAAAACAATCTTACCCCCTGAAGAGAAAAAGCCCATGCTCGGAAAGTGGTCACCTAATTGGGAAGAACCCTTTGTGGTGAAAGAGATAAAAAGGAATGGTGCCTATCGCTTATTAGATCCCGATGGAGAAATTCATAGTTAATTTATCAACGGGAGATCGTTGAAGAATTACGGACCCTCTATATGGGAGCAAGTGGATCGGTCACAGTTTGTTAAGAATAGGGAAAAGTTGAACTAATTATATAAAGCCAATATATGACTTATCAATGTAAAAATAGATTAATATTAATGGAAAGTTTGTAATCAAATTTACGGCTTTCTTTCATGACAGTTCAAATTATAATATAAAAATAAAAGCTAAAAGAAAAGGGCAAAAATAAAAAAAGATCTTCCATTAATTAAAATGTTCACATATAAAAGGGACCGAAAAAGTTTGGTCATTATAGATTTTATTATTACAGATGCTTTAGAAATCCATCCAGTTTCTCAGAGAAGTCTGAAGTCACTTTCTTAGTAAAAGGGAGATTCTTCTTGAAAGTGATCACCTTTTTCGCTCTCTCAACTCGAGTATGATGCTTGGATTGCATCTCTTTAGCAAGTTCCTTGGCATGAACTATGCAAGCAGCATTCTATTTGTTAAGCTTAGCCTTTTAGGCTCTCATGTTCTGGATTTCTTTCTCCAATCACTGAATATTTTGGTCAATACTAGCTTCTGAGATGAGATCTTTTGCCTCGCTGAAGCAACCTCCCTAAATTTGTTCTTTAAAAATGAAATATCCCTATCCAATTGAATGAGATCATTGGAAGCCTTGGAGTGAAAGGCTTGGATCTTGTAAGCTTCTTGAGCTTTCTTGACTGCATCTTCAATGTTGATGATGAGCTCGTCAATGCAAGTCTTAAAGCCTATACTAACATCCTTTTCGATCTCATGGGCTGATAAGTAGGCTAAAGATTCACATGCAAACTTCATGAGGTCTATATCTGATAAGAAATCCATTCTAACTAATTTAATGAATGATAAACGGTCAAGATGATCCTTCACCTTAGGATCCAATGCTAGCGACACAATAATCATGGGCTCAAGGAATGAAACCTCACCCTCATCACTCAACATGGTAAGAATATTCTGCCAAAATTTTTTACCAGAATTGGAAAAGAAGTGCAAGTCAATAAAGTGAATAATGTTAAGTAGCTAGACAAACCATAAATTAAGAATTACTTATGGATCATTAGTAGCAGCAGGACTAGTAGGAAGATTAGCAAAAGTAGCAATAGGAGTAGTGGTCAAACTAACTTTTAGATAAAGAGTAGGAATTGCCAAGTTTTCTTTGCTCTTGGGAGTCTCTAAGCCCAATTTATTTTTCCTTGAGTGCTTTAAATGGGAGTGGCTTTTGGAGGACTCAGATTTAGATGAAGACCGCTAACTGGAACGCTTAGTCTTCTTAGAGCCAGAGGATTTGTGGCACTTCTTCTTCTGACCGACTTCAGCTTCGAAAAGAGGGGGGGGGGGTTTCAGATGAGAGCTCCATACAGTTCTTTGGGAGTTAGCTTTGGAACTCCCTTTTGATATTGATCCATGTCATTGGGGAAATAACAATCTTATACTCAAATGCTGAGTAGAAAGACGATGGGGCTATAAGGAAAACAAGGGTTAGAAAGAGTAATCAAAAAGTGACTAAACGCTAACCAAAAATATATATTACTTGAGAACCCTGAGATTAGGTAGCACCCTTAAGGATGTTAACCTCAGGACCATGATCGATTTCTTTGACTTGGTTAAGGATATCTCCAGGAATGGGCTCTACAAAGAAATGAAAAGAGTTAGAAAACAAACTGGCCAAAAGGCAAAAGGGAAACCAAAGGCATACATAAACTACCTAGTGGCCTCTTGAGAAGCTCGAAAGTGTCAAACCTGCATAAGTTACTTTCCTAGGGCCGGGAATCAACTATCTTGAAAGGGGACAAAGGAAATTTGGGCCACTTAATAGTTTTTTACTTTTAGAGGGAGCCATTTAGGAATAATAGATATGTATTGGTAAGGGTGGACTTCGTGGAACTTTTCTTAGGTTATTATCTAAGAAATCGCTCTTGCCAATTCTATTCTATTTTTCTTGGCATCGGCCATGTTTTCAAGAATTCTCCTATCTTAGGCCTCCCTAACTCTATGTACAAAGTTTGAACTAGGAACATATTTTATATTATAAAAAGATTCAAACTTTCTGATGTCAACTTTCCTGCATAACAAGATGGGTGTCACTTTTCTTCTCAAATGATTGACACTTCCATACAGACTTTACATCTAAAGTGAAGATCTCAGAGGACACCAATCCCACCCAAACATAAGGATTATCAGGAATGAAAGAAAATTCACACTTCCCTTTCACACCAAAGGTTATTTAGGTATGATATTCGTTAAAGGGAATCATGAGGATGGCAGGATAAATGGACATTCATGGAAAATCAAATAGGGTAATATATCCATTGGGTAAAACCAAATTATTGGGCAAATATATGTGGGTAGTATACCTCAACCCCTAATTTTGTGTCAATTTGAACACTAACACTAAAGTTTCATGCCATAAGGGCACTGGCCCAGGAACAAGTCCATTCAGCATGTTTTAGACTAGATATATCCAAAACTTCATTGTTGAAGTTATCGAGGACCTATGGAGGGCCATGATAAGCCAATCGAAAAGGAAAAAAAGAACTTTCAGCCTGATTATTAACTGAATAAAAGATTGAAAATACATCTTTAAATGAAAGAGGATAAAGTTTGTATGACAGAGGAAAATGAGAGTATATGATATGAAACCTAGGCTCAAAAGGAACAGAGTGGTGAAATTCGGGAAGTAGGACGTTAACTACTTCTAGACTATCAATAAAGGACTAGTCATGGTACCAAACAATTTAGGTCCCCGAATGTCAAGAAAAGAATACATGCCCCTATAAATATGGGCAAGACTATAAGGACCGAGAGCAAACCTTCATCCTTGAGTCAGAGTCACCACAATTTTGAAATATTCCTAGGTAACCTTAATGTAAGTTGTGCAGAAAATGAATTTGCACATACGGTGTAGCAGGAAAGAGACATATTCGGTCTTAGAAAACCCAATAGAAGCATTATTATACTTTTTTTAACAAATTCCCATTGGTAGATTCCACTTTGCCAAATTTAAGTTTGGCCATTGTGGAAACTTCCATTAATGCATCAACTGGTTCCCTGAAGATAAGGACACCATTTAAGCAAGTAATATCATAAAGGGTGACCGACATAGGGCTAAAGCGAAAAGCAAAGACATTGCTCTTGTCGATCAAAAAAGAAGGGTGGGATAAATAAGGTCTTTATTTAAAGGAATTCGGGTGGTAGTTAGATCAAGAAGATCAGCAATACCAACTTTGGCCCAAATCGGCTGATACATGGGAAGAAGATGGTTGTTCCATTCTACAAACTTGGTGGGAATAGTTGGCCATGGATGACGGATGCTGGATAGGATCCTGGGGAAACAATAATTTTTGGAGATAAAACGGGCATGACTTCGGTTATTACTAAATAGATAATCCTCAATTGGCTCATTGGGAACATCTATATACACAAGACCAATGATAGGACTGAGAGGAAGGGATGATTACCTCGGTAGAGATCGGGCGAGCCTCATCTTCGATCATAGCTTTAAAGATAAATTTGGGGTCGATGTTGAAACATTCTTAGCCATCTACTGGAAATAACAGTTAGCCAAAGAAAGAACAACCAATATATACAAAAAGAATGACCGATATGAAAATGACCGACCAAAAGTTTTAAGAGCTTACCTCAGAAGATGAACGGTCAGAGAATTCGATGAAGAAGTTGTGATCTTCAAGAAGGTGAGTATTTTTGAAAGTATGAAATGGGAGCCTAACTCCCCTTTATATAGGTAATGGGGATTATGATAGAATTAATGAAGTGACTATTAGACTTCCCGAGAATAAAGGTGACGTGTCAAACGTTGATTGCCTAAGCATTTTTATGTTCCTAAGAAACATTTTTCATGGCAAAAAATGCCACTCACATTCGAAATTCAAAACTATCGGTCTATAAGCATAATAGAAGTAAAATTTGGTCACAGTGACTAATGAAGAAATCAGTCAAAAGATATTATCCTTTTCCTAAATCTTGGTTAAAGGATGTTAGGGGGCATTATTTAAACTCCATAAAATGGGCCTAGATACGGGTTGCTTAAGGTCCTAATTTCAAAGGGAAGAAAGAACATCCTCTGGGCCCTCTCTTTACTCTCGACCATAGCCCTGATGCCACAACACCACCTCAGTCACCATTTTCGACGAAAAAATACTTATAAGGACACTATAAATAGTAAATGCTTCATATTCCTAGTACATCTAACATCACTCACTCTAATACAAACAAATTTGCTCAGGCTTTTATTCATAACCCAAAGCTATTACCGAGTGACGGCATAAGTTGCCTATATCTCGCCAAGTTGGTTGACGACCCTCGGTCTATGTACCAGAACCTACCTGAGCTAGATGACGACCATCGATCTATATCCTAGAAATGTCAGTTACTTTTCTCTACACCGATAATCCCAATCCTCTGGAGAACGAAGTTGACGGTCGAAGATTAGCCTACATACTGAAGACCGACAGGATCCTATCATTTACTGTTATGTACTTAGCTCGGTAAGAACCCTAAATTGTAAAAAACTAAAATCATTGTATAATATATAAAAAAATTATAAAGAGATTGTTTTATTAAAATATACTTGTTCTGTTGGTTATTTCTTATACGGGAATCTATCTAAACAATCTAAAGACGTTGTGGGCTGGATAGTTCTGCCGCAAACTATATATATATGAGTATTCTAAAAGGAAAAAAAATCATTAAAAATATGAATCTATTACATAATTTTTTAGTCTTATTTTTCGTACTTATAAGAAATGAAATTTATATAAATGTAATAAAAATATTTTAAAATTATAAATTAAAAAATATTATTTTAGGGATGCATCATAATCATAATGAAAAATAATAGTAGTATTAGTGTGTATCAGGTAAATCCAAACTGATTCACTACTCATTCCTATCAGTAGTAACATAATGCGTTTTGAGCGTATTATACCCCCAAATCATTGAAAAAGGCAATACATAATGTATTGGACGAAAGATTTAAAATTCTAATTTTAATTCATATTATACTACTTTGTTAAGATTTGAATGTTGAAGTGATGCATGAAAAAGTCAATTCATAGGATATTTTTCATGTATTATCTATATTTTGTATATCATATAAATTTTCAATTTAATCTAAATCTTATATATTTTTTTAATTATATTATTGATACGGGTCTATCTAAAATGGGCCTAGAAAAATTTAGACCCCAAAGGTAAACAAAGCCCCGTACTAGAACGTAAAAGCCTAAGTTCATAATATTTTCATTATCCTTCTCTAGGCATAAAAGGCGAAGGCCACTTGCCGAAGAGATAGGCAGGGCTTCGAAGGATTACTCTCGAAGAGGGCTTTCGACCCTTTATCCTAGACACGTGTCATAGATCCATTTATAACACTTGTCCTCATTCTTGATAAATATCAAGTCGTGTTCATTGTAGACACTGCCACGTTGACCACTCACAACGTGCCACGTGGCACCAAAAACTATTATAAATAGTACGTGATGTCACACTTTTCAGGGTACGTTCACTAAACCTTAAACTACCTAAATATACTTTCTTAAGGATTCACAATGAGTTCAAAACATATAAAAATCCATTACTGACTTGAGCGTTGGATGATCATTGTCAGGCACACGCCTGGCTCTCTTAGCTCACATTTATTTCTTGAGCAAGTATTTACATTATCTTAGATTCAAGCCTGAGATCAGAAATTGTTAAGTAAAAAACTTATCAATTGGCGCCGTCTATGGAAACTCTTTCATTAAATATTTTTCCAGATCTCAAGTAGCCTAATTCACACCCAATCATCAATGATGGATGACTTTCAAAGCAGCAAGAATCCTAATGTTGATCATTTGCTCAATCAACAACCAGGAAATGGTAATCTAGAGACTCTGCCACCTGACTACACCAACACCACTTTTGATC
Organism: Codiaeum variegatum; assembly: GCA_948294925.1. Taxonomy (NCBI): domain Eukaryota; kingdom Viridiplantae; phylum Streptophyta; class Magnoliopsida; order Malpighiales; family Euphorbiaceae; genus Codiaeum; species Codiaeum variegatum. Next base: position 8,592 of record CAOJBK012977008.1, read on the forward strand.
CTAGGGCCCCGTTTCAGATCCGGGCAGACCTCTTCAGGAACACACAAGCAAGCCCTATTTTTATCACACCCCATCAAGATTCAACCAGTGCTGCCTTTGACTTGTCAACAGAAATCCAAAACGCAGTCATGGGCGCGTTAGCCCCACTCTTGCAACTCTTGCAAAATCAGAACATTCCTAAAAGATAGAATAATGAGACCCCAGCTATTGATCCAACTCGTACTAGACTTTTCCAAACACCTGATGATCAAAAGGGCAAAGAGCTAAGGGCAGAAGTTAATCGACCCTGGATAGAAGGAGCAGCTATGAGAAGCAATCCAGCTAGAGCCACGGAAAGAGTGGGGGTAGATGATATGAAGGGGCAAAATGGTCATAACGGAGAAAGTTCCACAGATTCAGTGGAGTCCAGGACCAATGAAAAGGTAGTGCGAAGAGAACAAAGTAGGGAGGTTCGCTACAGAAGATTGTCAGAAAGAGACCCTCGAGCTTCGCCCTCCCGAACAAGGGGACATGAAGCCATAGTCAGGCAACCAGAAAATATGAGAGATATGGTAAAGAAATGTGTGGAAGAACTGGAGGGAGGAAGAAAGGTAGGAGATCAAGACCTTAAGCTAGAGCTTAAATCTCCAGTTATAGAAAGGGTGGCAAGTTATAGGATGCCAAAGAAATTCAAAGCACCCTATATAACGAAGTATACTAGGATAGCTGATCCATAAGCCCACATCCTGAATTATAAACATGAGATTGAACTCCAGACCTACGATGATGAAGCACTCTGTCGAGCTTTTAAGGGTTCGCTAAATGGAGCAGCTACTGAGTGGTATGATGGCCTCAAGGAAGGAAGCATAGAAAACTTCAGGTAGCTAGCAAAAAGTTTTATGAAGAGATTTGCTGCCAGTATCCTGATGGAGATGCAGACACAGGCCTTGGAGCTTGTGAAATAGGGACATGATGAATTCTTGAGAGATTTTCTGGCTAGGTTCAATACAGAAGCCCTCAAAGTCAGCAACTTGAACCAAGCCTGAGCAGTGGAGACTTTACAGAAATGCACCACCCATGCTGACTTTTTCAAGAAACCATCCAGAGAACTTCCTAGCATCTTGGAAGAAGCGATGGCAATCGCTCAAAAATACATCAGGCAGGACAATACTTTTCAAGTAAGTCAGTTTCCCAGAAAATGAAAGACAGAACAGGAGAATTCATCCCCAAGGAACAAGAAGATCAACGATAAAGGAATAACTAGATCTAAAATAATGGGTTCACAAGATGAGAAGGCAAGAGATCCCATGAAGAGAACCTTTGATGTGACCAAACTGACTCCATTGAATGCTAGACCTAAGACGGTATTCGTGGCATTCCAAGAGTAGAACATCTGGTAGAAGCCTAGGCCCACGGGAAAGATCCTGATAAAAGAGATAAAGATAAGTTTTGCATATTTCTCAACACTCACAGTCACACCACATACTCTTGTAGACATTTGATGGAGGAAATTGAAAGACTCATCAAATAGGGATATTTGAGAAGGTTTGTCAGGGACAATCCAAATGTAGAACCGCCTTCTAGGAATGATGGAAATG